>JAWZYT010002611.1:450000-456665 GCA_034508575.1 Petrolisthes manimaculis
AATACTGTTCCTGTATTAGTAAAGACTAAAGTTACATAAAGAATATTATGAAAAAGTTATGGAGGTTACCGGTAATCCAGGCATCGATATCATAAGTGACAATGTCTGAGAATCACATATTTAAAAATAATGTTTTATATTTTACATTACACTTCTGTAATCAATCCACTTTTTTCTTTCTATAACATCTGACATAAACAACCTTCAATCCATCCTTACCTAACTTTGGTTAGGTTTCCACTGCTCAATATATATAAAGTAGACTACAGTATATTAACTTTCATCTTTCAGTAAATATTGCTTTACAGTATATTTTGTTCTGCTGTACTTAACCAGTATAACACTATTAAATTCGGTATTTCTGCATATAAGGTCCATGTGGCAAACATTTACAATTTGTGTATATTTCACAAGGGGACAATGTAATATGTTCATGTGTAATTAATTTAAGAGGAGGTTGTACTTATTTTTGGTATAATAGCATATAAAAAATTTCAGTTCTCCAGAGCCTAAGTTCAGTGTTTTCCTGCCATTGTAAACATTGGAAAGTCCCTGTAGTCTGCCCAGGTTAGGTCCCAGTAGTCTGCCCAGGTTAGGTCCCGGTAGTCTGCCCAGGTTAAGTTAGGTTAGGTTTGCTCTGGCCAGGTACCGTAATACACAATATATGTCTGATAAGTTCGGCTCTGATAAAATGCAATATATGGTAATTAACTCATGAAATATGCATACAAATATGTAGCTACATAAGCTCAAAAATATAGCAACCAACAAGCTAAATATGCAGGTGAAGTGGAAACAAAAAACTCACAGATATATTAATAAAAAAAAAAGGTGATCAACTTTAAGCCTTTGCCATTAATTAGACCCAGATATCTAAGTTAGGTTAAACTGAAACAATGCACATAAAACATTCTCTGAAGTCTTGTACTCAGAAAAAAAAAAAACTCTACATCTCCTATAAGGATTGGTACACTATCCAAATATTATGCAAATGAATATGCAACAATAATTATAATTGTAGGAAATACAAATCCATAGATAAATATATAGGAATGAGCTATCAAAATATGCACTCTGGGAAATATGCACTTCTCTAAACATCTTAAAAATAGTCGAATATCAGCAGGTGGTTCTGGATTTAATAGTTCGTACTTCAGGTTCCTTGAATATTACAATGGGCTGAAATGGTGCTTAGAGCAGATTATTCCCGAGTGAGGAGAAAACGGGTCGGATCTCCTGCACAAATGTATCCATATTTTCTGTAGTTCGACAGTTTTGGGGAACCTGTGGAGTTTATAATTGTTCCTCCATTCCTCCCACTACAGCCAAACATACTGCAGCAGCCCATTGCTTACCAACTATTAAAATATTGCACTAAATTAACACCAGTCACTACCAGAGACCATGCAGTACACCAGCTTGCAGGCATAAACATACACACATGCTCCGGCCTACGTCATAGGGATTAGGGTGTCTCAGCCAATGAGAGGCGAGATGCGCACAAGGTGACAAATCGATAAACTAATAATATATTAAAGAGTCTACCTTCTCTAGTTCTTATACCGTGGTTTTAACTGAACAGTTATAACTGTCAGTTAAAACTGCACGTGTGTGGCCGGCTTTAATAAATTATAAATTAATAATTATAAACAAATTATTACAATAAAATAATTCGTCTTGTGACGTCATAGATTGTGTTCGATTCCTTTATTAAACTTCTAAATAAAAATGGCGTCTATTTATTTACATCTGATGCTTTAATAATTAAATAAATATTATACATAACTAGTATAAATTATTATAGTTAGTAAATATAAATGAATAAATTAATTATTTACATTTCAAAATTATATAATTAAACCCAAGTCAAGAATAAATGATAGTATTGGAACACAAGCCAATCCCTGGCCTGTGATTGGCTAACAGTGAAGGTGTTAACGCCTCCTGATTGGTTAATGGTGACGTCATCCCCTGAGACGCCTCGTGATTGGCTGCCGTCATATAAACAAACATAGATGCCAGATATCACCATATTAAATAACTCCTATGGGTATTATTGAGTGCTCCAAGGCGCTCCAACTAACAGATAACCCCTATATAATAACATACACACCCTTGTTGCCTGGAGCACTTTGGATCAATTTGGAGCACACAAAATTTACATAGACAGAATTATTTCTGTATTTTTTATTTTTTTGTGGAAAGAATATTTGTATGTATGTGTGTGTATGTGTTTGTATGTATGTGTGTGTGTAAGTGTGTGTATGTATGTGTGTGTGTATGTATGTATGAATGGATATATGTATGTATGTATGTATGTATATATGTGTGTGTATGTATGTGTGTGTGCATGTGTGTGTGTGAATGTATGTGTATGAATGTATGTATGTATGTGTGTATGTATGTATGAATGGATATGTGAGTATGTGTTGTATGTATGTATATATATGTGAGTATGTCTGTGTGTATGTATGTATATATACCTGTGTGTGTATGCATGTATGTATGTGTGTATATATGAATATGTATATATGTAGCCTATGTGTGTGTATACCTGTATGTCTGTATGTGTGTATATTTGTATGTATAACACGTTTTCTATGATAAAATAATCAAAGAAAACGACGACAACTTTAGGACAAACAAAACACACATATAAACTCTCTCTCTCTCTCTCTCTCTCTCTCTCTCTCTCTCTCTCTCTCTCTCTCTCTCTCTCTCTCTCTCTCTCTCACACACACACACACACTCTCTCTCTCTCTCACTACACACACACACACACACAATCTCTCTCTCTCTCTCACTACACACACACACACAATCTCTCTCTCTCTCTCACTACACACACACACACACACACTCTCTCACACACACGCACACAATCTCTCTCTCTCTCTCTCTCACTCTCTCACTACACACACACAATCTCTCTCTCACTACACACACATACACAAACTCACACACTCTCTCTCTCTCTCACTACACACACACACACAATCTCTCTCTCTCTCTCTTTCTCTCTCTCTCACCACACACACACAAACTCACACACTCTCTCACTACACACACACACACAAACTCACACACAATCTCTCTCACTACACACACACACACAAACTCACACACTCTCTCTCTCACTACACACACATACACAAACTCACACACTCTCTCTCTCACTACACACACACACACACAAACTCACACACTCTCTCTCTCACTACACACACACACACAAACTCACACACTCTCTCTCTCACTACACACACACACACACAAACTCACACACTCTCTCTCTCACTACACACACATACACAAACTCACACACTCTCTCTCTCACTACACACACACACAAACTCACACACTCTCTCTCTCACTACACACATACACAAACTCACACACTCTCTCTCTCTCTCTCACTACACGCACACAATCTATCTCTCTCTCTCTCTCACACACACACAATCTCTCTATCTTTCTCTCTCACTACATACACATACACACTCTCTCTCTCTCTCACTACACACACACACAATCTCTCTCTCTCTCTCTCTCTCTCACTACACACATACACAAACTCACACACTCTCTCTCTCTCTCTCACTACACACACACAATCTCTCTCTCTCTCTCTCTCCACACACACACAAACTCACACACTCTCTCTCTCTCTACACACATACACATACACAAACTCACACTCTCTCTCTCACTACACACACATACACAAACTCACACTCTCTCTCTCTCTCTCTCTCTCTCTCTCTCTCTCTCACTACACACACATACACAAACACACACTCTTTCTCTCTCTCTCTCTCTCTCTCTCTCTCTCACACATATATATTATATATAGTGAAGATTTAAACGCAAACAAAACGAAAGGAAATAATCATCTCTTCTACACAAAAGTTATATAGAGGATTACAGAAAAGGGGTCAGTCGGAGTTAGGATAAAAAAAAAATCACGGCCCCTTAAAAAAAAAAAAAAAAAAAAAAAAAAAAAAAAAAAAAAAGGGAGGCTGAAAAGTTTAAGCCTCGTTTTTTTTTTCTCGTAATGAAGTTCGATTGAGTGTGTAGATAAAGGCAGGGAAGTTTGAGAGGAGGTATAAGTTTTTAATAGTAGAAATTAGGACAAAGAGGAACAGGACAAATGGAATTATACACAAAACTAAATCGAGATAATTGACAACAGCTCTAAAGGATTAAAGAATTATATTACACCACTCCACTCTCGTGTTTTCGTAATAGGTAATATCAGTATAGGACATAGGGGCGTTCCACAGTGGTTTGTTTTGGTTTGTAAGCTCGCAAACGAAAGAATGTTTGTCGTGTAAATGCCTTATGGGTGAATTATGTAATGAATTTGTTGAGTAATCTATATATACAGTGATTATTATTATCTACCTGTTGGATAGATTTTGTGAATGTGGATATATACTCACCTTTTGCCAAATAATGAAGCTTTACAAGTGTGGTTGGTTGGGGAGCTAACAAACCAATACCACTGTGGAATCCACCCATTATCCCCAACAAAGATGTAGTCCATGTAAACATACTGTATGTTTACAGGAAGAGTGACATTTGGGATGATAGTGACGTCAGTAATGGGGAGAATGCATTAACAAACATCCGGCTTTCCAAATGACCTATACATGATGGTAAGTATATACAGTATAACTTTATATATATTAATTCCCATGTAAAGCGGGTAAAGCATAATAATAGGGGTACATTACATACAGTTACGGACATAATAAAATTATTATTATGAAATAGACAACTTAGTACGGTACACTTCAAATGAGAAAGGGCCTCTAATTATAAGCATAGAAAATATAAAAAATGGACCCTGTTTTACACGGGTCTTTAGTTTCAATTCTTCTCCACAGCTGCATGTAGCCTAACCGTAACTATAAAATTAATACCTACATGTGTCTGCTTCAATTAAGATATTCTGGGATATTATTATAGTTATAGTTGTACAGTCATGGTCTAATGTACTGTAACCTGGTGAATAAAAGCGAGCTATTTGAGTTAATTTTATGAACCAAAATTGTTGCACACACCAACAGCTATAGTTTCGGATCATTTTTCGAAGCCTGAATACATTATATGGATTGTGATTGTTACAGTCGCGTTCAAATATAATCATCCATATAGGGGTATATACTGTATACTGTATATAACTCACGTAAGAGTTTGACAGCTTCCCTCCGTTCCTTAGATGATAAACTATATTTTGATTTAATACAAACAGCTACACACTACTTAAAACAATAACATCATTATTATTATTATTATTATTATTATTATTATTATTATTATTATGTGAACGTGAAAACATTAGACAGTAAATTGTTTGAGATAACCATATGTGGATGATTATTATTGATCGCGACTGTACATACATACATACATACACTAAGGCTTAATTATCTGAGTCAACTTAGGATGATATTATCTAAATTCTAAACAAAGAAAACGCTGATCTTCACTTATATCGTATTACAAAATAATTGGTAAACTATTAATTTTAGACTACACTGGAGTTATGGGTTTGATATGTATGTATGTATGTATGTATGTATGTATCTATGTATGTATGTATGTATATATGTATGTTAATGATACACGTACCCCAACCCTCGTTAATTTAATCACAGTTTTAGCTGGTAAAATCTGGAGTAGAAAGCAGGGGTATACTTTTGGTACATTGGAGTGCCTTGATTCCTCCAAAGTATGCCAGGAAACAGGACCAGATTAACAACATAATAGTGACCTGTTGCTTGAACTAGTTTGGAGGAATCATTATCTATAAAAATAATAACACAGGCCTTTGTTTCTCCCTTATTACTTATAGTCCAATTATATGATTCGAAAAACTGCGGCTGAGATTATGTTGTTAATCGCATTTTGGTTCTCAATATGTGGAGTTTGATTGATTGATTGATATTAGGCGCCGCAACATCGAGGTCATATAGCGCCAGAAAACGGTGATAGAGAGGTGAGACTGCAAGCAGGAAGGAAATAGAAAGAAAGAGGGATAGTTGAAGAACTAAAAGCTAGTGGCTCGGGCCGAAGGGGCGCCAAAATCCTTAAAGTATATTGCCCACATCACTAATGCAGGCAATACCCTCCTACACGGTCAATATGTAGAGAATTTTAGAAAACAACAAGAAATTTATGGGGAAAGATATATAAATTATTTGGAATGAAAGTGTTGGCAAATTAACATTATTGACGGGATTATCCCAACCACAGCATTTCGCCTTCATAAAACTGAAGGACTATAGGTTTTATGCATTGCCATTTACCAGTCTGTTGCTAGTCACAATGTTAACTTGTTAAACCCATTTGCAGGAAATATAAATATATTATATCTTTCTCTTTAAGTTACTTATAAGTATTTTTTTATCAAAATCTGTTTCGATATACATTACCTTACTTTTATCTAATTCCAGCATTACTACACAGATCACCATATGACACAATAATGACCACAGGGCCCAGTGGGGCTGACTTTATTCTCTGTGAATATTAGTTATCCCCCACATGCAGGGCTAGAATAAAGATGGTTGTAGGATCTGGTCACTTTCTAGTGGATTTGACGAGATCTGACCTACTCCTGCAACCCCCCCCCCCTGTTCAAAGATCACACATTTAAG
>JAWZYT010002612.1:5000-12500 GCA_034508575.1 Petrolisthes manimaculis
TTTTGGGCCAAAAAAACGTGTTTTTGCATTTTTTTTTGCCTGAAAATTGAAATTTTTCTAGCACTGTACAAATCGACTTTTTGGGCCAAAAAAACGTGTTTTAGCATTTTTTTTGCCTGAAAATTGAATTTTTTTTAGCACAGTACAAATCGACTTTTTGGGCCAAAAAAACGTGTTTTTGCATTTTTTTTGCCTGAAAATTGAAATTTTTCTAGCACAGTACAAATCGACTTTTTGGGCCAAAAAAACGTGTTTTAGCATTTTTTTTGCCTGAAAATTGAAATTTTTCTAGCACAGTACAAATCGACTTTTTGGGCCAAAAAAACGTGTTTTTGCATTTTTTTTGCCTGAAAATTGAAATTTTTCTAGCGCAGTACAAATCGACTTTTTCGGCCAAAAAAACGTGTTTTTGCATTTTTTTTGCCTGAAAATTGAAATTTTTCTAGCACAGTACAAATCGACTTTTTGGGCCAAAAAAACGTGTTTTAGCATTTTTTTTGCCTGAAAATTGAAATTTTTCTAGCACTGTACAAATCGACTTTTTGGGCCAAAAAAACGTGTTTTTGCATTTTTTTTGCCTGAAAATTGAAATTTTTCTAGCACAGTACAAATCGACTTTTTGGGCCAAAAAAACGTGTTTTAGCATTTTTTTTGCCTGAAAATTGAAATTTTTCTAGCACAGTACAAATCGACTTTTTGGGCCAAAAAAACGTGTTTTTGCATTTTTTTTGCCTGAAAATTGAAATTTTTCTAGCACTGTACAAATCGACTTTTTGGGCAAAAAAAACGTGTTTTAGCATTTTTTTTGCCTGAAAATTGAATTTTTTTTAGCACAGTACAAATCGACTTTTTGGGCCAAAAAAACGTGTTTTAGCATTTTTTTTGCCTGAAAATTGAATTTTTTTTAGCACAGTACAAATCGACTTTTTGGGCCAAAAAAACGTGTTTTTGCATTTTTTTTGCCTGAAAATTGAAATTTTTCTAGCACAGTACAAATCGACTTTTTGGGCCAAAAAAACGTGTTTTTGCATTTTTTTTGCCTGAAAATTGAAATTTTTCTAGCACAGTACAAATCGACTTTTTGGGCCAAAAAAACGTGTTTTTGCATTTTTTTTGCCTGAAAATTGAAATTTTTCTAGCACAGTACAAATCGACTTTTTGGGCCAAAAAAACGTGTTTTAGCATTTTTTTTGCCTGAAAATTGAAATTTTTCTAGCACAGTACAAATCGACTTTTTGGGCCAAAAAAACGTGTTTTAGCATTTTTTTTGTCTGAAAATTGAAATTTTTCTAGCACAGTACAAATCGACTTTTTGGGCCAAAAAAACGTGTTTTTGCATTTTTTTTGCCTGAAAATTGAAATTTTTCTAGCACAGTACAAATCGACTTTTTGGGCCAAAAAAACGTGTTTTTGCATTTTTTTTGCCTGAAAATTGAAATTTTTCTAGCACAGTACAAATCGACTTTTTGGGCCAAAAAAACGTGTTTTAGCATTTTTTTTGCCTGAAAATTGAAATTTTTCTAGCACAGTACAAATCGACTTTTTGGGCCAAAAAAACGTGTTTTAGCATTTTTTTTGCCTGAAAATTGAAATTTTTCTAGCACAGTACAAATCGACTTTTTGGGCCAAAAAAACGTGTTTTAGCATTTTTTTTGCCTGAAAATTGAATTTTTTTTAGCACAGTACAAATCGACTTTTTGGGCCAAAAAAAGTGTTTTTGCATTTTTTTTGCCTGAAAATTGAAATTTTTCTAGCACAGTACAAATCGACTTTTTGGGCCAAAAAAACGTGTTTTAGCATTTTTTTTGCCTGAAAATTGAAATTTTTCTAGCACAGTACAAATCGACTTTTTGGGCCAAAAAAACGTGTTTTAGCATTTTTTTTGCCTGAAAATTGAAATTTTTCTAGCACAGTACAAATCGACTTTTTGGGCCAAAAAAACGTGTTTTAGCATTTTTTTTGCCTGAAAATTGAAATTTTTCTAGCACAGTACAAATCGACTTTTTGGGCCAAAAAAACGTGTTTTAGCATTTTTTTTGCCTGAAAATTGAAATTTTTCTAGCACAGTACAAATCGCTTCTGAGACCCAAAAAACTCGATTTTTCGGTGTTTTTAGGCTAAATTTGGGATATAAACGGGTATCGAAGATGCATGCACAAATCGACTTTTTGGGCCAAAAAAACGTGTTTTAGCATTTTTTTTGCCTGAAAATTGAAATTTTTCTAGAACAGTGTAGACATGTACAAATCGCTTCTGAGACCCAAAAAACTCGATTTTCCGGTGTTTTTAGGCTAAATTTGGGATATAAACGGGTATCGAAGATGCATGCACAAATCGACTTTTTGGGCCAAAAAAACGTGTTTTAGCATTTTTTTGCCTGAAAATTGACATTTTTCTAGAACAGTGTAGACATGTACAAATCGCTTCTGAGACCCAATGTGAGGGCGAAACACCACTTTACTTCTCCGGACTATTGGGGTGCTGTTTGGCAGTCGGATGAGTTTGAAGAAATGCTCGACTCGTCTATTACAAGATTTATTGAAGCCTCAGTGTCCCGTTTCATCTCCTTCTGAAGCCCAACCGAGTTTACTACAGGACTCCACTTACCTTCAGTCGGCAGAGCACTCTCAGCATCACACCAAGAAAGCTGCTCTCCTCGCTGGCTACCTGAGCTCTCCGATTGCTGTGATATTTATTGTGTAGTGGACTTGGGGTCAATTCCCTAGTATTAAGAGCATTACCGTGATCATTGGTTGCTCTGGGCTATTTGTTGTACATATTTTATGTGTGTGAAGAGTAATTCCGGGAAACAAAGAATATACTCAACTCCGTTTGTTTATTGTGTTTATCTCAATCCACGGTTCCTTACTATCACCTTGTTCAGACTTGCCTGGTTTCATGGGAAGAGGAAACAGGCTATACAGCTCGACTTCCCTTTACAGTGAGTGAGTGAGAGAAGTTACAGTCCACAGGCTGCAATGCTGATCACACGTCCGGGTTTTGGAGGGATGTAGAACAGGTACTCAGTGTTAAGGTGAGTGAGTGAGAGAAGTTACAGTCCACTGGCTGCAATGCTGATCACACGTCCGGGTTTTGGAGGGATGTAGAACAGGTACTCAGTGTTAAGGTGAGTGAGTGAGAGAAGTTACAGTCCACCCGCTGCAATGCTGATCACACGTCCGGGTTTTGGAGAGATGTAGAACAGGTACTCAGTGTTAATTAAAGGAGAATTGGCTGGGAAATGTAGAGGCACCAAATTTGTTGAGTTATGTGATGAAGTTAAAAGGAAACTTGATGAGGGCCAGAGAGATTGCTTGTGAGAATCTAAAGGCATCTCAAATTGATATGAAGAAGTGGTATGATAGAAATGCACGAGAGAGAAGCTTCTTGCCTGGCGACAAAGTATTAGTGCTGTTTCCATTACAAGGAAACCCAATGAATGCAAAGTATTGTGGGCCTTGGGTTGTGGAAAAGAAAATTACTCACGTCAACTATCTAGTGAAAACTCCAGGAAGACGTAAAGGAAATCAGTTATGCCATAATTATCCACATGTTAAAACCATACCAAGATAGGGAGAAGGTTGAAAAAAAAACCATAACATGAATTGTGGAAACCTTGTCAAGTTCGAGAAGGGAAAGGTAACGAAGGATGAGAATCTAGTAAAATGTGAAGGACAATGCCTGGAAAACTGGACAGTGTTGAAACAGTTGGATGAAAAGCTGAAACATTGGAGTGGAGATGAAAAAGAAGAAGTGAACAAGATCATAAATAAATAAGTACAAATCTCTGTTTCCTGATACTCCCAGGAGAATAAATGCAATAGTACATGACGTGGAAGTCGATGACGTTAGACCAATTAATTAAACAACATCCATACAGAGTAAATCCAGAAAAAAAGAGAGATTATGAGGAAAGAGATAGAGTATATGTTAAAGAATGATTTAATAGAACCTAATAATAGTCCATGGAATTCACCCTGTGTGTTGGTTCCTAAACCGGGGGGAAAGAACAGGTTCTGTACTGATTTTAGATAAATTATTATTATTATTTTTTTTTTTTTTTTTTTTTTTTTTTATCTTTTTATCATTTTTTTTTTTATTATTTTTTTTTATTATTTTTTTTTTATTATTATTATTTTTTTTTTTTTTTTTTTATTATTATTTTTATTATTATTATTATTATTATTTTATTATTTTTTATTATCAATATTTTTTATTATTATTTTTATTTTACTTTTATTATTATTTTTTTATTATTATTTTTTTTTATTATTATTTTTTTTATTATTATTTTTATTATTCTTTTTTTTATTATTTTTTTTTATTGTTTTTTATCATTATTTTTTATTATTAATTTTTTATTAATATTTTTTATTATTATTATTTTTTTATTATTATTTATATTTATTATTTATTTTTTATTATTTATTTTTTATTATTTATTATTATTAATTATCATTTATTATTATATATTCTTATTTATTATTTATTATTCCAAATCTTTGAAACAATACAACCATCAATGTAACCATAGGATATCAAAAGTCAATAATAATATTATAATTATTTTTATTGAATAACCAGATAACTACAGGATATAAGTAATAAAAACTAACTATTTAATGTAAGATTTTGTTGTTGGTGTTTGATTCCTATAAACTATATGTATGTTTATGTATGTATGTATGTATATGTATGTATGTGTATGTATGTATGTATATTTATGTATGTGTATGTATGTATGTATATTTATGTATGTGTATGTATGTATAAATATGTATGTGTATGTATGTATGTATGCATGTATGTATATTTATGTATGTGTATGTATGTATATATATATGTATGTGTATTTATGTATATATATTTATGTGTATTTATGTATGTGTATGCATGTATGTACATGTATGTATATTTATGTATGTGTATGTATGTATATATATATGTATGTGTATGTATAATAATAATAATAATAATAATAATAAACGGTTTATTTCAGAAAAAGGCAGCCATGGGCTGAAAATATACAGTTACAGATAATGGTGAAAATGGAATGGAGTATTTAGCTTAAATTAAATTAAATTACCAACTAAGTAATCCTCACAAACATATAAACATAAATACATTCATTACGCTGTCATACATATATATGTATGTATGTATGTATATGTATGTATGTGTATGTATGTATGTATGTATATTTATGTATGTGTATGTATGTATATATGCATGTATGTATGTATATGATGTATATGTATGTATGTATTTATATGTGTGTATGTATGTATGTATATGTACGTGTATGTATGTATGTATGTATATAAGAGAGAGATAGAGATCCCCTATTAGTACCATTGATGGCAACTGTTTGTATGTATGTATGTATATATATGTATGTATGTATATGTATATGTACAATTAGCATCACTTATAAGAGGTACAGTGAGCATTGTCATTCCTCATCACGTGTATCAGTTATAAGTGGTGGTAACTGTACATATAGGAATCACACCACTAACATAATTAATGAAGGGTATAAGTACAGTGTATATATATGTATGTATGTATATGTATATGTACAATTAGCATCACTTATAAGAGGTACAGTGAGCATTGTCATTCCTCATCACGTGTATCAGTTATAAGTGGTGGTAACTGTACTATTCCAGGCAACAGGTCCACTATTATTAGTGTTAATCTGATGCTGTTTCCTGGCATACTTTGGAGGAATTAAAACACTCCATTACCCTCTAAAGGATTCCTATAAACTAGTCCATGCAACAACCCATTATTAGTATTAGTAGTATTAGTATTATTATTTTATATAAAAGAATTATATAGATGACAAATGTATATAATATTTGTTGCCCCTTTGAATATTATATTAGGGAATTACAATACAGTATATAATAATCAATTATATAGTAATTAATTATATAGTAATTAATTATATAGTAATTAATTATATAGTAATTAATTATATAGTAATTAATTATATAGTAATTAATTATATAGTAATTAATTATATAGTAATTAATTATATACTAATTGTTATATAGTAATTGTTATATAGTAATTAATTATATAGTAATTATTATAGTAATTAATTATATAGTAATTAATTATATAGTAATTAATTATATTGTAATTAATTATAAAGTAATTAATTATACAGTAATTAATTATATAGTAAGGAATTATATAGTAAGGAATTATATAGTATGGAATTATATAGTAAGGAATTATATAGTAATTAATTATATAGTAATTAATTATATAGTAATTAATTATATAGTAATTAATTATATAGTAATTAATTATATAGTAATTAATTATATAGTAATTAATTATATAGTAATTAATTATATAGTAATTAATTATATAGTAATTGTTATATAGTAATTGTTATATAGTAATTAATTATATAGTAATTAATTATATAGTAATTAATTATATAATAAGGAATTATATAGTAAGGAACTATATAGTAAGGAATTATATAGTAATTAATTATACAGTAATTCAATTTAGAGGATCTGCTTCTCTTACACACACACTCTCTCTCTTATACACACACACACACACACACACTCTCTCTTATACACACACACACACACACACACACTCTCTCTCTTATACACACACACACACACACACACACACACACACACACACACATACTCTCTCTCTCTCTCACTGTTGTGGTGCCTAATATCAATCAATTGTTTAATAGAATAAGGGGACAGGCTTAGGGGGGTCCAGGGGGGGGGGTAGGGGGACAGGCTTGTTCGGGGGGTGCGGGAATAGGGGGACAGGCTTGGGGGGAGGGGGTGCAGGAGTAGGAGGACAGGTTTGAGGGGGGGTGTTAGTGGGGTGTGGGAATAGGGGACAGGCTTTCTACACCCCCCCCCCCAGCCTGTCCCCCTACCCCTGTACCACCTTAAAGTTTTTTAAATATGTAAGTAATATTATTTATATATATATAAGAGAGAGAGAGAGAGAGAGAGAGAGAGAGAGAGAGAGAGATACAAGATAGACCATTATGGAATTAGGTGGATTGAGTTCATGTAATCCGATGTCTGGTTGATCAGCTGAACATTTGCCATCACAGAGATCAACTATTTCTTGAAGTTGTTGAAATCACGTCTGGAAATTGATAAAAAGTATAAAATAAATAATGCAATAAAGTAATGTTGAATTTATTGTTCTGCAACCCAACTCAAAATGATGGGAGGTGGCTATTATATATATGAGTATACTGTATATATATGGGATGTGAAAGAGGAGGGAGAGAGGGAGATGTATAGTATACTGTATGTATGTATAGTAGTGGTGAGAGGGGACAGTGTGTGTGTGTGTGTGTGTGGGGAGGTGGCTATTATATATATGAGTATACTGTATATATATGGGATGTGAAAGACGAGGGAGAGAGGGAGATGTATAGTATACTGTATGTATGTATAGTAGTGGAGAGAGGGGACAGTGTGTGTGTGTGTGTGT
>JAWZYT010002613.1:0-95000 GCA_034508575.1 Petrolisthes manimaculis
CCTTCTTACCCCCTTCCCCTCTTACCCACCCCACATTGCAATCTCCAACGGTCAGCCGAATTCAAACATTAACCATTTCCCCCGTTCGGATTTGGCAACAATGGTATATATAGTGATCATAGATAATTGGCAACAGTGGTAGAAGAAGAATAAAAGGATGAAGAGAGAAAGAAGGAAGGATTACGGTAATAAGGCAAATTGAAAGAAGAGAAAGTCGAAGAAAGAAGATTAGGGAAGAGGAAACGAAAGGAGAGAAGAGAAGAGGGAAGGAAATTAGGTAAAGGAGAGATAAAAGGAAATGAAAAGGAGGTAGAGAAGAGAAGAAGAAATGAAGGGTGAGAGGAAGAGGGAAGGAAATTAGGTAAAGAGAGATAAGAGGAAAAGAAAAGGAGGTAGGAAGAGGAAAGAAGAGAAAAGAAGGAAGGAAAGTAGTTAGAGGAAAGGAGAGAAAAGGAGGAAGGAAAATAGGTAGAGGAAAGGAGAGAGAAAAAGCAAGGAAAATAGGTAGAAAAGAGGAAAATATAGGTAGAGGAAATGAAAGGAAAATAGATAAAGGAGAGGGAAGAAATATAAGTAAAGGACAGGAGGTAGAGAAGAGAAAAAGAAGAGGAAAATATAGGTAGATGAAATGAAAGGAAAATGGGTATAGGAGAGGAAAGAAGAGAATAGAGAAGGAAGGAATATAGGTAAAGGAGAGGAGGTAGAGAAAGAGAAGAGAAGAGGAAATGAAATGAAATAGGTATAGGAGAGGGAAGAAATATAAGTAAAGGACAGGAGGTAGAGAAGAGAAAAGAAGAGGAAAATATAGGTAGAGGAAATGAAATGAAAATAGGTATAGGAGAGGAAAGAAGAAAATAGAGAAGGAAGGAATATAGGTAAAGGAGAGAAAGAGAAGAGAAGAGGAAATGAAATGAAAATAGGTATAGGAGGAGAAGATAATTGGCAGTGGAGAGGAAGAAGGTAAGGTAAAAGTAGATGGGTCCCTCAAAACGCCTTAAGGTCCAAAGTATATTGCTACAGTATTTGTCCTGAGGCGAGGTGGAATGAAGGTAGGTGGGATGCAGGGTGGGGTGGGTAAGTGGGTTAGATGGGTGCAGGGTGGGTTAGGTGGGGTGCAGGGTGGGTTAGGTGGGTAAGTGGGTTGGATGGGTGCAGAGTGGGATGGTGGTGTGTTGGATGCAGGGTTGGGTGGGTAAGTGGGTTGCAGGGTGGGTTAGGTGGGATGCAGGGTGGGGTGGGTAAGTGGGTTTTAGGACTGGGGTGTGGGTGGGTTGGATAGGTGCAGGGTGTGGGTGGGTTTAAGACTGGGGAGTTGGTGGGTAAGTGGGTTGGATGGGTGCAGGGTTAGGTGGGTTAAGAGTGGGTGGGTGCAAGGGTTTTAGGTGGCCAGGTGGGTTAGGGGGACATGATACAAAAGGGGTTTAGAATTTTGTCATTGTAGGTAGGTATGGTAAAATGTTTTTGTTTTTCGAGAGAGAGAGAGAGAGAGAGAGAGAGAGAGAGAGAGAGAGAGAGAGAGAGAGAGAGAGAGAGAGAGAGAGAGAGAGAGAATGTGTGTGTGTGTGTGTGTGTGTGTGTGTGTGTGTGTGTGTGTGTGTGTGTGTGTGTTGGTTTACGTAAGGTGTTTATGAGGTAGTGAGTGAGTTGGTTGCTAGGTAAAGACTGAAAGGTTAGGTTAAATAGGTCACTGTAGCCGTATATGGTAAGGAGGGAGAGGGGAGAATGAAGGGACGGAGGGAAGGAAGGATGGGGGAAGAAGGGAGGGAAGGAGGGGGATGTGAGGGGGAAAAGGGGAGGGAAGGATTGGGGATGTGAGGGGGAAGAAGGGAGGAAAGGATGGGGGTGGTTGAGGGAGGATGTGAGGGGGAAGAAGGGAGGGAAGGATGGCTAGGGGCTGTTGAGAGATGTGGGGGGAGGGAGGGAGGGAAGGATGGGGGTTATTAAGTTATGTGGGGTGGGGGGGAGATGTGGAGGGAAGGGGTAAGGAGGGAGAGAAGGGGGGTAAGGGGTAAGGGGAGTTGTTTACCTTGAACCACACAACCAACCTTCCCCGTCCTTCACTTCTCTCTGTACCTCCACTACACAACTACCACCACTACCATTACCACAACTACAACTACCACCATCACAACTACAACAACTACCACCATCACCACAACTACCATTACAACTATATCGACCACATTACCACCACCACCATGAAAACTACTACAACCACTATCCCTACTAGTACAACCACTACCACGATGACAACCACAATCCCTACAACTACAACTATTATAACTACAGTACAACTACCACCACCATACTACTACAACTACCACCATCACTACAACAACCACTACTACCATCACTATGACCACAACTCAATGCTGGAAGGTTTAGGTTTAGGTTTGGTTTGGTTTGGTTTCCAGATATTTTACATATTCCATTTAGTGTCCACGATCCAGATCTTACAATAGTCAGAATAATGCTCATATAAGTAATAAAACCCACACTGGCAGACGAAATGTTTTAATTCCAGACGTTTCGGCGACTTCTGCCTCCCTCTTCAGTGGAAAGAGGTCGCCGAAACGTCGTGAAATAAAAACATTTATTTTACCAGTGTGGGTTTTATTACTTACTTGTACATTCATGATCACGTTAGTGTGATTTTCCACCCAATAATGCTCATGTTCCATTTTGTTTGTGGCGTATTAGTACCGTATTCCTTCAGTAGCAGGTCTATCTAAACAACAAACAACAACAACAACAAGAAGTTTTTTACAAGTTTTATTATAGTTGAATCTGAAGGCAACTTGAGACTTTACGAGCCTTTATAGTTGAATCTGATCCCAACTATAATAGGCCTGACACCCGTAGTTTAAAAAAAATTGAGGGCCCTTACTGGAGCTCTATGAACCCTCCAAATAATCCAGGCCACAAAACGCTTCAGTGTTTCGAATAGGGAATCTGTTACCTGGAGTAGTTTGGAGAATTCATAGAGCTCCAGTAAGGGCCCTTTTGAGACTGGGATAATAATAATAATATACTGGTTAGGTGTATAGTAGTAGTGGTGTGTATAATGGGAAGGTGTGTGTGTGTGTGTGTGTGTGTGTGTGTGTATGTGTGTGTGTGTATGTGTGTGTGTGTGAGAATGTATGGTGGCAATTATGTTATATTTATGGCAAGGACCAAACGTGGCTTCCCATTGGTGGAGGGAGGATATTGTAAGACAGAGAGAGAGAGAGAGAGAGAGAGAGAGAGAGAGAGAGAGGGGTTATGTAAAGCAGTGAGAGAGAGGATGTAAAGCAGAGAGAGAGAGAGAGGGAGAGAGAGAGGAGGGATGGGAAATAAGTGCTTTTGTGGCCCCTAAATAAGACCATAGGATTTTAGTTCTTCCGTCCAAGGGAGAGATAGAGACTAGATTTCCTCGTCCCTGTAAACCTGTAGGGAAGGAAAGTTGAAAATGGACCCTAATTGCTGTCATTTTCCAGCCTGTGGTGTTTGAGGGTAAGAGGGGCGTATCAGACATGCAGGGGAAGGTGGTTTTGTGTGTGTGTGTGTGTATGTCATTGTTATGGTGAAATGTTACTTATTCCCACTTGCTGTTTGGAAACGTTAAATAATAATAATAATAATAATGACGATGATAATAATAATAATAATAATAATAATAATAATAATGATGATAATAATAATAATATAATAGTAATAATAATAATAACAAAGACTAATTATAATAACAATAATAATAATACACCAGAGAATGTGTTTGTGTAAAAAAAATTAAGACAATAAGAATTTGATTTCTCTGTTTTTGTTTTCACCTCTCTCCCCCTCCCCCCCCTCCCCCCTCTCCCTCTCCCCCCTCCCCCTCTCCCCCCGCTCCCCCCTCCCCCCCATTGTTGCCTGTCTGTTTAGGAGGAAGGAGAGTTTACCCCTTACTTAAGACACGAAGAGAGAGAGAGAGAGAGAGAGAGAGAGAGAGAGAGAGAGAGAGAGAGAGAGAGAGAGAGAGAGAGAGAGAGAGAGAGAGAGACCTATAATTATGTAACTTAGGTCTATACTTTATGTAAATACCTGTAACCAAACCAAGCAACCTTTCACACACCAATCACACACCAACCTTTCACACACACACACATACCAACCTTTCACACACACACACATACCAACCTTTCACACACACACACACATACCAACCTTTTACACACACACACACACACACATAGTATATAAATGGGTTGAAAGGCAGAGTTGCTTGTTTACCCCCCATTAGTGAGTTGAGGTCTGTCCACTCATGAATAAACAACATGTGGTTCGTAAAGAAACACACACACACACACACACACACAGACAACAGTGGTGGGGGTGACCTTGGTGTGTGTGTGCGTGTGTGTCTGTCTGGTCTGTGAGTGTGTGTGTGTGTGTGTGTCTGTGTGTGAGTGTGTGTGTGTGTGTGTGTGTGTGTGTGTTTGGTGTGTGTGTGTGTTTATGTGTACCTCGGCTTGGTAATAGGAATGCAGTCGCTCTTCTCGGTCACACACACACACACACACACATAAATAATAAAATAAATAAAATAATGAATAATCAATCACAAGCTATAAGTAAATAAACAAGTAAATAACGAAATAAAAAATCACACTAACCACCAAAATGCAAACACACGACTGTTGCAAATTGATCCTCGTTACGCAATTAAAACAAAAAAATGAAAATAATAAAAGAGTCCAATTTTACCTGAAAAGTGGTACCTGGCAAGCCCTCCTCCCTAGTCACGTGAGCTGCTTCTGTGTGTGTGTGTGTGTGTGTGTGTGTGTGTGTGTGTGTGTGTGTGTGTGTCTGTCTTTGTTGAGGAGCTGTCGTCAGCCAATTTGCAACTAACTTTTTACTGTATAAGTCTCCCCCTCTCTGCTATTTTTCAGGACGTAATGTTTTTGTGTAGTTTTGTGACAGCTGGTGGTGGTGGTTGTGTATGTATGTATGTCTGCAAAGGAACACACACACACACACATACATGAATGAATAAAATAAATTTTACCGTGATTTATATATATCAGTATATCTATCGATATATATATAATGTAGCGTGGTGGTAAGACAAAGTACCAGTTCCCAACAGTGGTTTTCGCTGATATTTTGCCCATGGATAGCCATGCACCAAACCTGTTCCCACACCGAGTCTCGACCCGTTCTACGCGTCTTCCTGAGCTACATACACCTGTAGAACTCATTACTGGGAATCACCTATACTTCACCTCTCGGGTCAGGTCAAAGTTCACGGAAATTCACAAAATCCTGATTTACGGCCTTTTCACGGATTTGGAAGCCGTTTTCGGGCAGTTTTAGTTGCTCAACTAACCCTGCATATAGGTGTGGTCATGCGAGGTCATTGGAAGGCATCTTGCCCTCCGCAGGGGCTAGCACATATATACAGTATATATTTATCAGTAAAAATTGTTTTAGTGATTCATCTCCATTAATGTTTGCTACATTTGCAGGGAAGCAGGTAATAACAACAACGAACTCCCTAAAGAGGTTGTTATACACCTTAACTATACAATACTTGCTGCTCTTAATTTAACGATCGCTGTACTTATAATTTAGTCAGTGATAGAAAGTGTAGGTTTTCTCTGATTGATATTAATGTATCGAAGAAAACGAATTTTATGGGCCATACTTTATTCCTTCAGCCAACGCCTGCCCTGATGGGACCCACGGTGTTCAGGGACTCGTGTCGTGGGGCTGGGTGGGTGTCAGTGGGTGTCGTGAGTGATGCAGTGGATATTTACCATTCCGCTGTATCTTATAATTATTATTGTTATTTCATATTATTATCAATGTTGTGTATGGGAAAATATATGACTTGTTTTTAATATTGATCCCAGATATTGATGTAACCGTAATTTATTCTCTGGAAAATACGAAGAAAACACTTAGAGAGAGAGTATAATATTATGTGTGTGAGAGAGAGAGAGAGAGAGTATGTGTGTGTGTGTGTGTGTGTGTGTGTGTGAGAGAGAGAGAGAGAGAGAGAGGGAGAGAGAGAGAGAGAGAGAGAGAGAGAGAGAGAGCTAGCTAGCACCTGGAACACCCGCATCCTTGTAGCTCCTTTCTTTTCATCTTCCTCATCTTACCTTACCCTCATGTCCCTCCTCACTTATCCCCCCCCTACCCCTCTCATCTCCTCTCACCTTATCCCCCCCCTACCCCTCTCATCTCCTCTCACCTTATCCCCCCTGCCCCTCTCACCTTACCCCCTCTTCTTACCTACCCCCTCCTCTCACTTTCCAGCACACCTGAATGAAACCCCCCTACCCCCATCCTGCCCCCATATTTTCGGCCCCTCCTTACTCCCCATATTTCCCATCCACCCTACTCCACCACCTCCTCCTTCTCTTCCACCTCCTCCTCTTCCACCTACTCCACCTTCTCCTTGCCTTGTGTGTGTGTGTGTGTCCTTGCCTTAGTGGTGTGTGTATTGCCTTGCCTTGTGTGTGTGTGTGTGTGTGTGTGTGTGATCCCTCCCAACCACTTCACCATCTCGGCTCCCATTGTCTTTTACCGATCCGTCTATTTCCTTCAAAGAGACACGGACCCAACCCGACCCACCCCTCACCCCACTCCCCCTCCAACCCCATGACAGAGGGATGCAAGGTCCAATTCCCCTCGCGTGTGTTGGGGTTGTAGGGCCTTCTTGCATATCGTGGGTGTAGTGGGTGGGTGATGGGGGAGGGGGTCGAGTTGGGTATTGAAGGGTACTTGAATGAATGATGGCGATTTCTGTGATGCAGATTGTCGACTTATTATTATTTTTATTTATTATTATTATTATATATTATTTTTATTATTATTATTATTTTTATTATTATTATTATTATTATTAGTAGTAGTAGTAGTAGTAGTATTTCTTCGTGATATATTATTCATTTATTTATTTATTTATTTTAGGTTTTCGACTGAGAAACGTTTTGTCATTAGTCATTTCCGCAACGTTTCTTACTTACTTTCCAATAATAATAATAATTATTATGTTTTCTATTTAATTCACCAGCATTAGAGTATGTTAATTTCTCAGTTCAGTTTAAAAACGATAGAGAAATCGTCCATACAAACTCATAATGCTTGGTTATATATATGTATGTATGTATATATTTACGTATGTATTATGTATATATATATATGTATGTATGTATTAAATGTGTGTATGTATTGTGTTTGGTAATGAGGGCTCGAGAAATAACCCCACCTAACTGACGAGGGGGAGGGATATACAACTTTATACAAGGACCTCTCTGCTATTATCTGAGTCCCTCCTACTCCTCATCCTCCTACCTACCTACCTACCTACCCTTCCATCTCCCCTCTTCCCTTCCTTCCTTCCTCTGGCCCTGCTCTCATGTCACGTTCCCTCTGTCCTCACCTCACACAGAGAGAGAGAGAGAGAGAGAGAGGGAGAGAGAGAGAGAACATATATCTTGTAGTAGCCGTGGTGGTCGTGGAGAACTGAGAACAGTATAGCGTAGTTGTGTGTTGTGTGTGGAAGGTGTTGGTGGGTCGGTAGTGTCACCTCTTCTCTAATAAATCTCAGTTAACCCACGTGTACTCTGAAATATTCTAGGTTTACAGTATATATATATATTTAAATCTAGAGAGTTTTCTCGTCCAGTGTTCTGAATAATTTAATGAAAAATATATTAATTTCTATAAATTGTGGTAACGCTCGCTGCTCTTAAAAGAAAATGTTAAAAGCTTAAGTAAGTTTTGGTTGGTGACTTGAAAATATAGTTAGTTTCCAGCACTTTGATCTGAAAATTTACAAAAACATGAATGCGATTGCTTGCGATAGTGTTATTAAAGTGATTTTTTTTTAACGTGATTGTGGTGGCTATGTTTTATTTAAAGGTGTGATATATTCCTGTTTAATACTTGATCCTGATAATTCCCTGAAATACCAAGAAAATGTTGTTGCTCTGGGTTTCACTTCCTTGTGTTGTCTGGTCACATATAAATTATTGATCCCTTAAAAAAAAAAAAAAAAAAAAAAAAAAAAAAAAACACGATGGCTGCTTACCTGGTGGATTTCGTTTCGTTAATGACTCGTAAGTGTGTTGTTGTTGATGTTGATGTTGTTGTTGATGTTAGTGTGTTGTGAGTGGAAGGAAGTAAAAGAAAGTGTGGTGGATTTGACCTGTGTGTAAATGCTTCAGAAATAATTATGGACATTTATATTAACAGAAGGACGCTTGTAGACTGAATCCTAATTTATGTTTAATTGAAAATAGCTTATGGTGGTTGTATTAGTATGAATATCAAGTGACAACCTGACAGTGTTATAGATGGATTAATTAATGTCTGGTTTTCTGAGGAAGTGTGGGGGTGACATTGGGAAGAGTGATGTTTTAAGTTTTCTAGTTCAATCAGTACATGGTTAAATAAATATATATATAAAATATATATATATACACACACAGCTGTTTGTATAATGCATCTTCATACTCGTAGTTCAAGAGCTGATGGATGGATGGATGGATGGATGGATGGATAGTTTGATAGTAATGAGGTGTACTATACTATCGATAGTTTGTGTGTACGAGATGCATTTATTACTATCCCAGGCAGAAAAAGTCGATTAATTAAGGGAGGAATTTTGTGCTGATAAATCTGGTGGAATAACTGAATCCCCCCCAAAAAAAACTATTCCAAGCAACAAACAGAACACCATTAATTTTATTCATCTGGTCCTGTTTCCTGGCATACTTTGGAGGAATCAAGGCACTCCAATGTAACAAAAGTGAATTGCCCCCTTAAACAAACATCAAAGTGTCATTATGTGAGATTACAGTAACAGGGCGTGTATAGAAAAGATTTAATTACGTACATTGACATCACCACCACCACCACCACCACCAATCACCAACATCAACACCACAATACAGTTTAGGATTACTGTACTCTTAAACTCTCAGCTCCAAACACCACCACCAACAACATCACAACAAATGAGTTTAGGAAAATACTGTGCTCTTAAACTCTCATCTCCCACCACTACCAAAGAGTTTACAAATACTCTTAAAAACTCTCCAACACCAACATCACCAACCAAAGAGTTTACAAATACTCTTAAACTCTCATCTCCCACCACCAATACCAACACCAATATGTCTTTCCTCATTCACGTAGCCCTCATCATTGCTAGTAAGTTGATCCTGTGCTCCTTTTAGGCTTCATTGAGTTGGTTGTGTGTTCCTTTTAGGCTTCATTGAGTTGGTCCTGTGTTCCTTTTAGGCTTCATTGAGTTACAGTATAAAATTATGATGATTTTGTTCAGGGAGTCACGTGAATTTTTATGCTGGTGTTGACGACCCCCTGTACGTACTTAAAAGAGATTGTTATTATTATTATTATTATTATTGTTGTTGTTATTATTATTATCATTGTTGTTGTTATTAGAATTATTTTTATTTAATTTATTTTTTATTATTGTATTTTTTTATTGTTGTTGTTATTATTTTTATTTATTTATTTAAGGGCTGTAAGAGAATGAGTGATCAAAATTTACAGTATTATCGTCATTATAAGATTGGTATAATTTTTTTTTTCTTTTTATATCCTAATTTCCTGATATTATTTCCTCCTCCACGTGTGTTGGTATAATTTCCCTCACATATCTCTCTATCTCTCATTTTTTTTTTTATTCACTTGTCTTCTCATTTACTAATATTTTTTCCTTTTTTTATATTCACATATCTCCTCATTAATGATATTTTTCCCTAATTTTTTTATTCACATTATATTCACATGTACAGATATTCAATCTTCTCTTCCTCCTTTTTGCAGTGAGTGTGGCACAGGAACCCTACTTAGAGCTGCAACCCCGTACCATTCTCAAGCCTGTGGACGAAGGGGTGTATGTGTCCTGCCAAGCCAAGGTCCCCGATCCTGAACTGGTTACTGAGATGGTGTGGTACGCGCCGTCTGGGGAACGCATACCTGATGAAGACCTCTCGTAAGTTGGAGTGAGAGGGATGTGAGAGAGGAGTGTGTGTGTGTGTGTGTGTGTGTGTGTGTGTGTGTGAGAGAGAGAGAGAGATAGAGAGAGAGTTACGTAGATCGAGAGGGAGGTGGGGGATAATGAGAGTAAAAGATAGGTCAGGGAAATATAGAAAGAAGAAAGGATAGAACACAGGGAAGGATAGAAAGCAGGGAAGGATAGAAAGCAAGCAGGAAGAAGAGGAGGAGAGAGGCATGACAGAAACACGAAAGCAGATAATGCCGAGTCAGGGACGGGAAGATGTTGACGAGTCGAGATGAAAACCAGGATAAAAACTGGAGAGACGAAGGGGGGCAGAGGGGGGGGGGGGCGAGGGGGCAGAAGGGGGGGGGGGGCGAGGGGGCAGAGGGGGAGCGAGGGTAGTTGTGTGGTTGTGGTGCCTCTAAATTTGGGTAGTTTTTTTATTTAGGTTGATTGGTTGGTTGGTTGTTTGACTGTGTGTTTGGTTGATTGGTTGGTTGGTGTGTTGTGTGGTCGATTGGTTGGTTGATTGATTGATAAAGTTGTTGGGTAGTTTTGGGTTGGTTGGTTGGTTGAGGTGAGTGATGGTGATAAAGGACAATGAGAATATGAATGAGAGTGAAGGAACCATAGAAAGTTGAGGAGAGGTTGGGGGGCTGGGATTTTTTTTTTATTATTTTTTTTTTTTAGTATCAAAGGTGAAGAGAAACTTGGTGTATAGGGAGGAGAGGGAGACAGCCTGATGTGAACGTGAGATTAGGAGAGAGAGAGAGAGAGAGAGAGAGAGAGAGAGAGAGAGAGAGAGAGAGAGAGAGAGAGAGAGAGAGAGAGAGAGAGAGAGAGAGAGGGGGGGGGGGGGGGGAGTTGTAGCAGTAGTAGTAGTAGTAAGAATAATAGTGTAAGACTGGAAGAGAAAGTAGTAGTAGTTGTAGTAGTAGTAGTAACAATAACAGTAGCAGTAGTAGTAGTTGTAATAATAATAATAGTACTAAAGAATGAGGCTTAAACTAACCCCCATAGAATAACAATATGAAAGAGAGAGAGAGAGAGAGAGAGAGAGAGAGAGAGAGAGAGAGAGAGAGAGAGAGAGAGAGAGAGAGAGAGAGAGAGAGAGAGAGAGAGAGAGAGAGAGAGAGAGAGAGTGAGAGATGCAAGTGAATGTTTGTTTGTCTCTCATCATAAAAAAAACTCAATTGAGATTTGTGTGAATATAATAATATAATACATGAATAATTATTAATGTATATTATTTTAATGAGTAGCTAGTTGTTCCATGTTATATAACGATTGCAGTCTAAACTCTACTAATCTCAAATCAACTAATCTTAAAAAAAAAAAAAAATGTTGACCTTGTGTGATTTTGTTCATATTCTATTATTATTATTATGATGAACAAATTCCAGTCAACAGATCGAGAAAAAAAAACATTATTATTTTTATTTTTATTTTTTTTATTGTTATTATTATTATTTATTATTATTATTTATTATTATTATTATTATTCCCAGACATTGAGAACGTGTATAGTGTCTGTCTGTTTGTTTGTTTATTATTATTATTATTATTATTGTTTATTTTATAAATTTTGTTGTGCTGTTTTGGTGAGGTGCTTTGATTGATTGATTGATTGTTTGTTTGTTTGATTGATGCTGAGGGTGTGAAAGAAAACATTATTATTATTATCATTATCATCATTTATTGTTCTCATTATTACAGAAAAAAACAAAAACAGAACAGAACAATAAATGACGCTGCTTCTCTTGACTTCACTTTGTTTTTTATTTGTTTTTGTCGTGTTTATCATTGTATTATTATGTTCTCCTCTTTTTCCTGTTCCCTCCTCTTCCCCGCGGACCCCACGCAGACGTATAAGGTAGGCTGGGAGGAGACGGTGTTTGGCTGGCTGGTTGGCTGGTTAATTGGTTGGTTGGTTGGTTGATTGGTTGGTTTTTACCCCTCCACAACACAATCCCCCACCCTCGTCCCTATAGCTTCCCCTTACGGTCCCTATTCATCCCTACCTGTAACATCCCTACTCACCCCTACTCATCCCATCCCTCCCTATCCCACCCCACCACTATCCCTACCTATAACATCCCTACCCACCCCTACCCATAATATCCCTCCCCACCCACAACATCCTCCCCCTCCCCTACCCACAACATCCCCTTCCCCTACCCACCCACAACAACCCCCCCCTCCATACCTTACCCCCCCCCCAACTTCTTTTTCATCACTATTCTCGTCGTCTTTCTCTCATCAGCATTTTTTATTATTATTATTTTGTTTTAATTCTCACTTTCATCATTTTTTTTTTATTATTATTATTTCCCTTTCCCCGACGTTTTGTTTTTGTTTTATATATATTTTTTTTTATTTTTTATTTTCCCCATCGGCCATGCAAGTGATGTCTGGGTTTTTATTTTTAAAAGTTATACAAATTTTACTCACGTTGTGTTTACGTAGCGACGTGCCAATTCGAAATGACGCGATATGAACGAAAAAAAAAAGAAAAGAAAAATAAATAAATAAATAAATAAATAAAATAATAATAATAAATAGTAGTGACGATAAATAATAACAACACTAATTTGAAAGACATCTTTGAAACGGCCGATTTGCACATTTTTTAAGAAGATATATATATTTTATATATATATATTATTATTTTTTTTTTTTTCTTAACCCTCCCACACTGAAATTTTAAATCATAATAGTCCCGTTAAAATCTCGTCACAATCCAACAACCATACATAACACGATATAAAAAGGTCAGTTCGATCACGTGGTTTTTGTTCACTAACTAACAACAACAACAACAGCAATAATAATAATAATAATAATAATAATGTGGTGGATGTGAACATTTCGCTTATATACCCACACACACATACACAAAAAAAAAGGATAATAATAATAATACCTTTAATTTATAAGTGGACGCATGTGGTGAATGGCTATGGTAAATCACAAACAATAATTATAATGTACAGTTGAACAAGTAAAAAGTGCAACAACAAAAGTCTAGCTGTATAAGGCAACATCTGGCATTAATTGTTTGTAGTAAGGCCTTGTATTTTTATATTATGAATGAATAAATCACTGGGAACCCCAATGCCAATGTTAGGTGGAACGTGATTGGCTGAACTTTGAAACAGTTCAGTGTTGCCAGGTGCAGGGAATTTATTTTTTTATTTCATGGAATTTTAAAGACCACACGGAAATCATATAATATTATATAAAGATTGTTCACGAGTAAACAAGGAAATTTCTACCAGACGAAGTACCAACAAGACAGTCTCAGTGTTCAAGAGTAAACATGGAAAATTATTGAGGCAAAAGGGGAAATTCTAAAGGTGTGAGAAGTTAGGGAAATATCGTCAAGCAGACCTGGCAACACTGCTTTGAGTGTTGGTGGTGATGAAGAAGTCGACATAAAAAAAAGGATAAAATGATACAGTCAGATTTTTGTTGCACTTTCTAACTTCCTCAACTTTACTGCTTACTGCCACCTTCCCACACCACCACCACCAACTACAGTACATAATTATATATATAGTACATACGCTTTGTACCAGCACACGAAAAGTTCTTACTGACTTGACTATAATGCTTACTGCTCCACCAACAACAAATAATTGAGTATGTTATGTTATGTTGTTATTATGGCCGTGGCCACCCCCTACGGGGGGTTCCCGGAGGGAACGAGGCGTCAGAGCTATAGATAGCTAAAGGGTTGATTGGTTGGTTAGTTGGTTGGTGTCTTAAACGAGTATCATGTTAGGTTTAATATTAAGGGACCCCTGTGATTGTGTGTGTGTGTGTGTGTGTGTGTGTGTGTGTGTGAGTGAGATCTGGTGGCTTCTGATTCCTCCTGATTAATTAAAAGGGGAAAGTTTTATATTGGTAATTCTGGAGCAACTGAATCCTCCAAACTATTCCAAGCAACAGAACACCATTATATTTGCTATTCTGGTCCTGTTTACTAGCATACTTTGGAGGAATCAAGGCACTCCAAAGTACCAAAAAAAAATGACCCCCTTTCATTAATGTAAAGGTGGTGTTTCGTGAGTGGCAATGTTGGAAGGACTCTATCGCCCGTAGTTTTAACAAATTTGAGGGCCCTTACTGGAGCTCTATGAATTCTCCAAACTACACCAGGCAACAGATTCCCAATTAGAAGTACTGAAGGGTTCTGTGGCCTGGATTATTTTGGAGGATTCATAGAGCTCCAGTAAGGGCCCTCAATTTTTTTTTAAACTACGGGTCTTAATCCTCCAATTTTCTGACTACATCACAGGGTCCCTTAAAGTAATGCTCTGTTTTAAATATGCTATGTGGTATATATACATTGGATACGTAATATACCCAGTAATTAATGTTTGACTATACAGCATTATTATTATATCTACATGTGTAAAAATACATACACGATAAAGATTCAGTGGATGCAGAAAAAAAAAACTATATAGGAATTATACTCGACTTCTCGTGTTTTCATAATTTTCACACTTTTTCAACGGCGTGCTGTTTCCGAGTAAACCGAGCTTGTTTTTCAGTGGGTATCGATTTATTTTATTTTTTGTTTTGTTTTCATTTGTCATTTAATTCCTTGATCATCGGCTTATTTAATTAATTATTACTTCCTCTTTTTTTTTATATTATCTCCCTCCATTTTTCGTCATTCTTTCTATTTTTTTTATATGCACTTTCATTTCTAATTGTGTTTATGTTTATTTCATCATCCACCATTTCATCATTGCTCATTTTCAGTCGTATTATCTAATTTTCTTTTTCTCCTATATACTTCTCTCCTTAATTCCCTCCTTCCTAGTCCTTATTTCCCTCATTCCCTCCTTCCTATTCTTTATTTCCCTCATTTCCTCCTTCATCCTTATTCTTCATTCCCCTCCTTTCTCCTTATTCTTCATTTCGCTCACTCCTTCCTTCTTAATTCTCTATTCCCCTCCTCCTTCCTTCTTAATTCTATATTCCCCTCCTCCTTTCTTATTCCCCTCCTTCCTTCTTATTCCCCTCCTTCCTTCTTATTCCCCTCCTTCCTTCTTATTCCCTTCCTTCCTTCCTTCTTATTCCCTTCCTTCCTTCCTTCTTATTCCCTTCCTTCCTTCCTTCCTTCCGTCCCTCCCATCCGTTACATCAGGTGAAGTCGTGAGTAATAATTGTAAATAAATAACTTGCATTTTACACCATGTCTGACCCCCTTCCCCTTCACACACACACCCTCCCCAAAGCTTCTCTCTTCCCCGCTAGGTCCTCACGTGCCTCCCCCCCATCCCTTACTCGGTATTGTACCCTCCCTTTACCCCCGCGCCCTCCCCCCTTCCCCTCTCATCATTGCTAAAGAAGAATAATTAGAGGGGACAGGAGGAGGATACTGCAAGCTGCTTCACTTATTTACATTCGCATTTATATTGGATTCAATATTGCCAATTCCCCTTCCCCCCCGTCAACCCCCGCTCCCTGCCTTCACAACTCACCTTTTTGGCATCCATCTTGTTTCTGTCATCCCCCCATACCTCCCCATCCTTCTTTTTCAACCTTGCTTCTCATTTGCATACACCGTACATCATGTTTTTGTCTATCTGAGTTCTTGAGTCTTCCCTTTCCACTGTCAGCCTACTTAATGCTCATCATTTTTGCGTATATGCTCCACCCTCCCTCCCTCCCTCCTTCGTTTTTTTACATTCCATCTGCTTCTGACTTTCTCAGTTTATTTGGATCCTTGCTCCCGTTGCACCCCTTCATTCCGACCCCCTCCAGCCTAGCACCACCCTCATTATTCTTAAGGGACTCTGTGATCATGTATGAGAGTTGGTGGCTTCTGATTCCTCCTGACCATGCCACGAAACAAGCTCCTTCAATATAGGTGGTGTTTTGTGGCAATATTTGAAGGACTCACTAACCTCCAATTTTCTGACTACTGTACAACACAGGGTCCTTAATTAAGAGCTGACTGCACGGGGATAAGAGAGAGGGCCGACCTTTCACTGGTATCTAGAGAAAAAAGAAACATTTGTACACCCGAGTCCAGTCTTCTCTACTGATTGTTTTTCTCTCTATACTGTATATACACCTAGAAAATCATTCTCGTGAATTTGGAGGAACAAACATCATCAGTGTTTGTTGTTTTAGGTTCCCCAGATTGAGTTTAAAGGTTCATACTTAGGGAATAAGAAGTACTGTAGTAGAAGAAACTGAGCTCTTTTGTACACTTGAAAGTAAATGATGGTGTGATGATGTGCATTAGTCTGGTCCGTCTTTCCTTGTCAACCCCTACCCATCCCACCTTCCCGCCCGCCCGTACCTGCATCTTTTCTCTTGACCCCGAGGTGTTGTTGTCCCTCTGAGCGCTGCGCATCGTGTGTGTCTTGTCGAGCGAGGAGGTGACCCCGTGGCTCCGGAGTCGGTCTCTGATGAGGAAGTGGCAGAGACATTTTTTCTGAAACCATGTTATCTTATACACAGTTCAACTATACATAATATATTTACCAGGCTGTCAGCCTGTCAGTAACACATTGGGAATAATCCACGACACTAATGGATACACCATGGTCTAGATACAGTACTATCTCGACCGTGGGATATACTACAATAGCATCATACAACATGTAACATTGATGTGTTGTATAGTGGTGGAAATGAGTTAATGAGCAGATTCAAGTTACGTTCACCAAAACTTGATTACTGTACTTTACAGTATCTATAAAACTGACTTTATTTGTACAGTATACAGCTTTATTTTCTTTTTTAACAGCTTCAATCAGTGGACTGAGTATTTCTAGACAAACTCATACTGTTGACTTACTTATCAAGATGGAATGAAATGTGGATGACATCCCATATCATCAATACTGATAGCCAGTTGTCATCAAATAAGATCACCTGCTTTATGGTCTTGATTTTAGGTACAGTACACTTAGAATTCCTATTGCTTATTACAGTCAATGGTAGACCCATCTCAAGACATCAGTGAGGATACATACATCTGTTCTCTGCCACAGACTCACTCATATGAATTCGCAGTTTTTTCGCACAGATAAAGGCTAAAAACTGACGGGTGACGTGGGCTCCTCCTCGTGTGTTGTGCCGTGCATCCCACCTGGCTGGCTACTGTCCTGTCCTAGGCTAGGGAGGGTGCTAGGGGTGGTGAAGAGTGATGTGTGGGGGAGGGGCACAGCTAGAGAAGGAGGGGGATTGGTTGGTAATGGTGAAGGTTGTTGAGTGAGGGGTGAGGGTGGAGGACCTGTGAAGCGCATGTTACGCTCTAGTTATGGTGTAAAATATTATTAAGCTGCTCCACCCTCGCCTCCGAACCTTCTAGTGTAGCCTATTACCATCCTCCAATCCTCTCTACCTCCCCCCACACAGTCTAACACCCCAGCATCCTTGGAAAATCCTGCAGAAGTATATAGTGCGTCCGTGCCTAGTGACTAGCTCGACCCCTTAGACTAGATCCTAGAAGGAATGAATAATCTATGGATAACATACCTAGTGACATAGTCGAATCCTGCCTGTGTAATATAATATATAGCGTGTAGGTTTGATAAGAAAAAATTATTGTAGAGCCAATACAGTAATTTGTGTACTGTACTTTGTGTGACGCAATTGACTAGTGGGGTCGTCAGTATGTGTACTGGGGAAACTTGGTATAAATTCAGTTACCCACAGATGCATGAAAAACATATATGTATGGATTATAAAACATAATTTAGCAATGACTTAAAAAGTTTGTACAGTAATCAGATTCCTTATACAGCTCATGTGTTAGGGACACACTCACTAACTTGAAACATTTAAAAAATCAAAAGGCAGGCAAAGTATGTTAACTCCCTTAAGGGGGTATCACACGGGCACATTTTCCTACGACATCGTGTCGTGCGACACGATTTTCGACGACATGTTGCCAGAAATGGGAGATTTCAGACAGAAAATATCGAAAACTGTCGGCGATTTCCTGCGACAGGAAGAAAGTAATTGAAAGTCTATATTGAATACACTGCAATTCATATATTATTATGGCATACTGTACCTGTATTATAATTTAAGTGGTGTTATGTACTGTATCATTATTTGAATACAGAAATTGAATTCTTAGATCTTATATACAGAATTACCTGTATTTACAGCGAATTTAACTGTTAAATATAAGCTCGATGGGACAGTCACTTAAGTGTTTTTGCTGTTGTCACACCAAGTGTGTCATCCGTCATTGTTGTTGTCAATGATGCCGTGTGCTATCATGTCCAGCGACATGTTGTCGAAAATGCTGTCGCACGACACGATGTCTTCGGAAAAGAGCGACCGTGTGATACCCGCTTTAGAAATACTGTACAGTACTGTAGTTTGATATTACAGTACTGTACCTATTTCCTTGACAGGTGTAAGTCAAAAAGATAACACACTTCCCTCCTACTTGCCTCCCATGTTGCCATATAAACTAGCTTGAGTGAAGGCACAAGGATGAAACTTTACTCACGTAAAAAAATTAGTTTCTGCTTTTTATATATACAGTACAATATAATTACAGGTAGGAAGTACTGTAGTTATGACATTGATCTGCATAGTACCAGAGGTTATATTGACGAAATACCAGGGAGGATTTGTGTACATTGTGACTATGCTGTCGTTGTATGACAATCCATTTTACATTACTTTTCATATAAAAATTCAAACACGGACATACTGTACATATACAGTACATACATATGTATAGGTAGATAGATAGGTTTTTAATTCCCGTCCAACATAAGGTAGGCTGGGTTGATGATAATTTGTGTATATCATGGCAGAGTTTGATAGTACAGACAGGGTCATAAGTCCTTTAGCACCTCCCCACATAACAGTACTCTCTGATTCAGGGTGCTGTGAATGTGATGTTGAATTGCATTTTCGACTGGCACTTGTTGATGGAACCTGAGAATCAATGAAGGTGCTGTGATCATCAGTGACACTCAAGAATATGTTCCTTTTTTTTTTATTATTATCCCCAAGTGTTTTGGGTAAATGTGATGCAGTCCATCACAAATTACACCAAAAATGTACAAACTAGGTACAGTATCTGAAACCTATTAACCCAGAAATGTATACTACAGTACTAAGGTTTAATAATGCTGTACTTAGAAGGGAATCGGTGCATTTTACCCCGGTTATAAAGAAGGAATATAGTCTTGTAGATATCCCGAGTTGACTGTGATAGAGGAGAGTCGTGACAGGACCATTGACCTCGGCTGTACTTAGCGTGACTATATACAACACTGTACAAGGAACAAGTGCATGTGCTACTTTACTTTTCAAGGTTTTAATATAATACCGTTTTATACTCGGCCATTTCATTAAGGCATTTAATACCTTCAGGTTTTTATAAATGTATTTTTTACTTACTTATTCTGCCAACAGCACTGCTTCAGTGTTCAGTTGAAATGTCATAATTATTTAACATCCTCTTTTGCATACAATATGATTATGAATGTTCTCATTTCAGCCTCTTTATCATTAAAAATATCTATTCTCCTTATTTAAATCAGCAGATATTTTATTATGCTACACAAATGACCACAAAACAAATATTATAATGCACATCAGCATCTGCAATTTCATGATACACTTGCTGTGAGTGATGAAGTTCCCTTTGCATTCTTACTGGATGGCAGGTTACTACACAAAACTTCCCACCAGGAAACAGACTGAAACGAGTGTCAAGGCAGTGAGATCAGAACCAAAGCTTTGTTGCCAGGTTAAAAAAAGTTACATTCCATCCAGAAAGAGTGGTTGTATAAGGTTCTTGGTCCTTCACAATGAGCCTGTCATGGAATTATAGATAGAGCTGTTTTTTTTTTTTTTTTTTTTTTTTTTTTTTTTTTTTTTTTTTTAAGAAAAGATGCTGTAAGTTGACATAGGAGTGGCATGCATACTATACCTTGAGATTCATAATACGGACTCAGGGTTATGGGCAAGAACATTCATGGTGATGACGATGTTGTGGTACAGGTATGATGGCTCTGTTGTTTGTCTGTGGAGCCATTGTACCATTACCATGCCATCGTCAACACCACAGATATTCTTGCCTATGACCCTCCGTCTGGTGCTGGTGTATAGCTGTGCATGACGTTGTTGCATGTCTGTATAGCTGGGTGGCAGGGATGTATATATACTTATTTATATACATACACCCAAACACGATATTATAGATGTTTCAAGAGAACATTTTAATGTATTGAAGCTGGTCGTTAATGTTGAATGCCAAACAAGTCCCTCAGAATGTTAATGCAAGAGATGGCATATACTGTATTATGAATGATAGTTATACGAGAATGCATGATTTGTGCATAGCTCGCGGCATCTTGGAGACAATCGGTATGTTTAAGTGCTGCATTGATATGTGATATAAGTAAATGGTATTGACACTAGCTAATAACTCATAAGAAATTTGCTAATTGGTATTTTCAACAGTTCATAATAGCAGTAGAAAAAAATGTTACAGTTTGATTTGCTGTATAAAATTATGTGATGCATTTTGGAGAACAGTATGTTTTGGGACTTGAAGGAGCTGCTGAACAATAGGCAATTTGTTACACAACCCCATTGTGTTTATAAATGATCTATTAAGTATTACCCTGCCATCCTTAATAAAGCCAGTGTTTACTTAGAGTTATCATGCCCCATTAAAATCGGTAAAGCGCCAAGAATTTCTTCTATACAGTACATACATAATTACCAACATTAAAAACTATGCTGCCCCCTTATCTACACCTATATGCTGTGCTGGTTTTTATTATTTCCCTCACTTGATGCTGGTCCGAGTAGCCAATGTATGGGTTAATGCTTTGGAACATTAATTTTGCTTACTGGTTAAAGGAGTTACAGTAGGATTGATTTGTTATGTAATCTTTATCACCCAAGCAGCATTAATTACAAAAAAATATCGTATTATTTGACTTGGAAAAGGAGGTGCCATCACATTAATGAATTATAAAGGTATTATTGATTAGAAATTGAAGTGTTTTTTTTTTTTTGGTGACAAGGTGAAGTTGGAGTTAGCTTTTGATGTATTATTGAATCTTCTCAAATTTTAATATTTTTTGTCATTTATTCAGTTTGGTGTCCAATGAATGTATCTGAATACTGTATACTGCTACATTGTATTATTACAGTGTTATTATAGTTCTAACCCAAAGACAGACTGAGTAAAACACAAAAGTAAAATAATTTGAAATTACTGTACATTATTAAATAACTCATTAAGATTTGCTCATTAAACACCAAGCAGTCAGTGACAATGATGGAACTGTAAAATTGGATTAAACAAAACAATTCAGTTATCAATTCAATAGTTAGGGTTATTGTATACTGTAGTACAAAAAGGCACTCCATCCACAATCTGTATTATACAAATCTGGATCCACTTGACTTGACCTTTGATCGAGTTATACTTTCAGAAGCCTATGCTCACCGCTCTTGCGTCTTAGGACTATATGCAAGAAAAGTTATGAGCTTGGCAGTAACGGTAACCACTATGATGGCTCCGTGCAGGGTTTGGGGACCATCGCACTTACCTGTCACCATCTTGCCCATGACGTTTCTTACATTAGATTCTTACATGCATTTTGTGCTTCGTGGTGATTTACTTGCCTAAGGTTTACCCTCTTAGTTTCTTGATACACTGTGCCATTTTCTTTACTCTCATCCATTTGGTGCGTACTGTATTTAATATCTCCAAAGATTTAGCTGCTTTTATGTTAGAATTACTCATATTTTGCCTTATCCTATTTGTTAACTGAGAGCTTTTTTATATTTTTATATATTTATCATGAAATCTTAATTTATTTTCCTAAGAATAGTTATTACTGTATACTATTGACTGCTGTAGATCAGTTCCCTCATAGATAGTTCACTTCCACAATGCCTTTCCACAACTACAGTATGTGTGTAACCCCAGTAATAATAGCAAAGGGGATCTTTTAAGATATTTTAAGAAACTCAGTTACATGTACAGTACATGTATAGCATACAAGCAGTCAACCTTTTAAGTACTGTACAGACAATTTTTCAGTAATAGTAGTGATATGCCAAAACAATGCAATGTAAACTGAGCTTTTCAACATTAATACATTATTGTAAGTTGTTTTTAGCAGCAATGTATCGAATGTTGTACAGTCTACCCAAAACAAGTTTCCTTAGGGAATCTTACAACTATTCTTCGCATGAATATATTATGTGCTGTACAGGATATGTGTGCTCTAAGGTAATACAATAAAGTACAGTACTAAATCTTAAGCATATCCCAATTGGACAAAGTTAGTGATGTTTGGTACAGTCAGCTATCTTCCACGTCATTCAGGGTTGGGTTTATTTATATTCCTAAACTCATGTCAATTGGATCAACTAATTGGGATTGAGTATGTGGTATTCAAGTCAGTTTTAAAGCTGGATATTAGGTTAATTTGTCCCCATAATAGTTTTCCAATAAGACTAGACACTTCTGAGTTTTTATTCAGCCTTAGGGTTTAACTAAGAATACAGCCCAGTGCTTAACTTTGGTTTGATTAGCTTGAATAGTCTGATATGTCTTGGGTTTGGTTAATGACCCTCCATTAAATGAATACAGAGATGGGTATGGTCCTCTCAGTATTAGGCTGTAAATGTCCTTATTAATACTGTGTAGGGTATTGTCCTATCAGTATTCCACAAATATTATCCTTGTACTGACCAATGACTTATTACCACTACCACCAGAGTGAACATAATGGAATCCGGAAATCCCGGTCAGCTCGATTTGACCATCGAGTCACTGAAGGATAAAGACACGGGTATTTATAGCTGCACCGCCGTCTACGCCGGCAACCAGAAGCTTGTGGCTAATGTCACCGTGGAATCCTTCAGTGAGTATCAGTGGTTTTCTATTACAATATTGTGTTCTCTTATCTCACTTGGTCATTTTGTGTTCTTTTTTCCCATTAGGACTAGGTAATTTAGTTGCCCTTTAACATTCCTTGACCTTCAGCCAACTCTGGTCTGTAACCTCCACTGAGAATTTCTGATATACATCGCCTGGATGTTCAGTGAGTCCCCAGAAGGAATGAGTTGTTTAAGCAGTTGGCCTGTACCCATGCAACACAGTTTATTGACCTTGGGTACTGTGTCTTGTTCATATTTATCCACACAGAAATTAATCTACCCTAGCTAGGCCACACAATACAAGTCAGGCAACCCCTATTAAGGTTAAAGTAATGTGCTACCCCTCCTTACCCAAAGTCTGTGTAAGACTGAGCTTTGAACTTGGCCCAACTAGGCTTATAACATGGATGCTACCACTGCACCAAACTATAGCCGTATGTATTGTTGTCTTTAATCTGATTCACTTCAAATAAAAGTAAGGAAAGTTATTTGTTTGTCATATATACAGCATCATGACTTGGTATGGTAAGGTTTTATATAATACGTCTAACTTTTCTCATTCTCTGCTTCAGTGGACATTGACTTTGGTGACACTCCGGTTCATCAGACACCACACATCAACACTGAGGCCAAGATTAAGTGTACCCCTGAGTCACGACCTTCAGCACTCGTTGACTGGCTCAAGGATATGGTAGCCATCAAGAGGAATGGTAAAGTCAATCCAGGGCATTGTTGTTATGTTGTATGTGAAGATGTTTATTGGGCATATAACCTACTCTTATGGGCAGGAATTTTGATGGACTGTGCAATGTATTATAGAGGGTATTATTATGTATTATTTGACAGCTTCCCTATAATCTGTAATATTGGACTAAAATTCTTGTCTATTGTACTGATTTGTCACACTTTCATAGATGAGAACCGTGTGATTCAGCAAGATGGACTTCTGATCAAGAATGTGACCAAGAATGATGAAGGAACATACAGGTGTCGTGCCCGCGTCCCTCAACTTGGCTCCATCAAGTATAAGGATATTCAGGTACAGTAATGTGCACTCATATCTCGACTATAATACCTTTCTCTAATTTGGTTTGTAATAGAGTATATATATATATATGTAGAAATACCATTAGAAGTCATAGATTACTTAAAGGGGAGATTTTCTTGTTGATGAATTACTTTGTATGGTAATGAATAACAGAAGCCTGGGAAAACATTTGGTGGTCTTCAATTAGGGACTGAGAGTAAAATGAAGTGATGTATACAAATATTTATTCATTGTATTGTATATCAAAGGTTTAGAGTAAAACCTGCTTCCTTGGTTACAGGTTGAAGTGTACAGCCCACCAGTTATTGTCGAGCCACCACAAGACTTGAAAGGAGTAGAAAAAGAGATGGCAACTTTCTACTGTAAGGCCACCGGTGATCCTGCTCCAGAGTATTCCTGGGTTGACAAGGATAATGTTCCTCTGAATGATAAGGAAGGTTACATTGTTGACAAAGAGAATGGAGGGTTGACCATCCCTGACCTGAAGCCAGAACACACTGGGAACTATCGCTGCACTGCAAGTAACCCGGCTGGTGATGACTTCAAGACGGCTTTTCTTCAGGTTCTCACAAAGCCAAAGATTGAACAATACCTCAACATTACCGTCGAAGTGGAGACAGTGGCTGAGATGAAGTGTATTGTTACTGGAGACCCAGCACCTGAAATTGTGTTCAAGAAGGAGACAAATGAAAAGGACTTTGTATTGGGCATCAATGAAGATGACAGGATATCCGTTGAACAGACCGTAGATGAAGAAGGACGTCAAGTGGGCATGTGAGGACTTATTTTGTTTTTTAATTATTATTATTATTTTTATGTACAGTATATCTCAACCTCAGGACTATAGCTTGCCAGTATCCTGCCATTAGTTTATTATAAATAAATCCTGGTACAGTATTCTGAAATTTGCATTACAGTATTATAATATGGTAATCTTTGTTTTTTACACATGTACTAAAGAGGTCTCATCACCTAACCCTGATAGAACTTTAGCATTGTATAACTTAACTTCACTCATATACAAATTTTACCTCCCCAGCCTCAAGTTGCGATCAGTGTCGCGCTCAGATGATGGTCTGTACACCTGCACTGCTAATTCCGAGGGTGGAGTGACACAGATTTGGGGCCACATCACTGTTGAGTTCCCACCAACATTTGAAGAACAACCCTATAAGGAAATGTGGTCATGGGAGCAGGCACCTGTCAACCTCACCTGTCTGGCTACTTCCATCCCCAATGCCACCGGTGAGTAATGGACGGAGAAAGCTGTAAAAAAGTATATGCTGTATTACAAAGGAGTATGGGAGGGAGATTAAGGGACTTTGTGTAAGATGCAAACCAACAGTAAGATGGGGTGAACAGAGTGAAGGAGTAATTAAGGAAGAGAAATGTGAGTGGAAGGGAAAGGCTTGACTGTACAGTATGTCATGTTGAATTATATATATATATTTTTTATATATATACAGTACAGTATATATATATTTTTTTATGATGATGACAGACCATTGATTCTTTCTTTTCTCCATCATCTCTTGACAACAGTCCAATGGTTCTTCCGGAGGCAGTTGATTGATCTCAGTGACCCCAATATGGAAGTGTTGCAGCGTGGTCCTCTTGGTGTTCTTCTCGTCAACCCCATCTCTTCCAGTTACTTTGGCACCTACTCCTGTAATGCCACAAACAGATTGGGAGTGTCTGAATGGAACATTGAGCTAAAGGAGGCACATGTCCCAGGTCCTGTTGCACATGCCAAGGTGAGGTTGTAAAGCAATTTTGCCTTTATATGATTGTATACTATAGTATTTAACAGATGTATCTAGACACTACATCTGCACTATATCTCACTGGTGGACTTTGTGACTAATGTGGCCTATATTGATAGAATATATTTCAGTAACCATTCTCCATCAGAAAAGATAATCATCTAGTGTAAGAAAAATGGAATTGTTAAGCCATTATCAAAGGGTTAACTTTCTGTTGTCAGGTTGAAAAGAAAACTGCAACGACCATCACATGGAGTTTGGTGGACCCAATGGATGATGGTGGCCTTCCCATCCAAGGCTACAGAGTGGAGTACCGTCAACAAGATTTCCCCTGGGAGGAAGGACAAAACACTTTCTGGACAAAAGGTAAATAATCAGAGGCATTTTCTGGACTGAAGGTGTTAAGGACATTTCTTCTTCTAGACTAAATGTCAACTGGTACATTGATGTAGAGTTTCCCCTTCAAAACAATAAATAATTATAGAAAAAATCTACAGTAAATTAATAAAATAAAAGAATACAGTTCTCTAAGAAAAAATAGAACAAATTACTAGACAATGGTATGTTACTAGATTGTAGCTTTTGAGATATACTGTATGTTTAATGCAATTTAATTCTCTCTTTCCATAGGTTCATCATACACCCTTGATCAGCTTGTCCCAATGGAGACATATGTGTTCCGATTTGCTGCCAAGAACGACGCAGGTTTAGGAGAGTGGGGTGGTGAGAAGGTGAGTTTGTGTATATATTTTTTTAGTTTGTGTATTTGGGTGTGTTGATTCTTAGGTTTAGGAGAGGGGATTGGGGAGAAGGTGAGTTTGTGTGGTCATTTTAATAGAGGACCACACACTTTATAGCGAGTTGTCATTTGGCATTTTTGAAGCTATTTATCTGCTGGAAAAAAAGTCCAATATAAAGCAGTAAACTAATTAATGTACTTGTTATACACTTTATCCCAGGTTGAGGAGATGCCACGACATGCTCAGCCAGAGGAACCCCTGATCTTTGGTGCCCAGAAGGAAAGTGTCACTGAGATCCCTTACCCTGACCATTACACCCTGCAGTGGAAGGTGCCTCTTGATAATGGCAGAGAGATTGACTACTTCCAGATCAACTATTACCAGGTACAATATAAGCGTGTGTTCAGTTTACTGTATAGGTTTATCCATAGAAAAAATGATCCAGATTAAGGTGGATCTTACCAACCAACCTTATGAGCTGCAAGATACAATAACCATCTTTTTTACCTTTTTCCCAACCACTCCCACCACTTAACACCAAAGATACAAAATGGAACAGACGGCAAGTGGGAAGTGAAGGACAGGAAAACCACCAAGGATGTAGATTACCCTGGTGTTTCATCCTTTAAGTTGGAGTCCCTCTCCCACGATGCCTTCTACAAGATTGAACTGCGTGCACATAATGAGATTGGTTTCTCCACCCCCGCTGAGGTGATCATCAAGACTGCACATGGTATGTTGAATTTCCTCTTGTTGTAGTGTGTAGTTGTTGCTGTTTTGTAGTTTAGGTAGCTAGCTAGTTGGTGAAAGGGTATAGTTGACTTTTAAAAATGTATCCTTCAAGAATTATAGTAAAGAATATCAGTACTACAGTAGAGTTTGTGCAATTATTTGAAAGTTATATTTAGCATCACCTGTACTGCACTGACTTGTAATGCACTTTGAATATTAACTGCAGTAAAAATATTTCTGTATTAAATTCTTTTCCCTTCATAATAGTACAACAATAGACAAAAGAGAAGATTTGTAGTGATATAGCTATTCTTTACTACAGTAGGGTGTTGAGTAAATCACATTTGAATAGGAGTATAAATCAGTGAATCAGGGCTGGGAAAACATCATAATTTTATAAAGTTTCATTTAATTGCTTCAGATGATACCATGATGTACTCAGTGAATTAGAGACTACTGATTTCTCCAGCTTGTATTACAAAAACAGATTACCAAACTTTTTTGAGGTACAGAATCTGTTTTTGGGTATAGGTTGAAGGAATCAACAGAATGTTTCTATTTTGTTGACATCTTGCCTTCCTAAGAAAGCTTTCCTTTACAGCAATTACTGAAGCAAGAGCAAACACAAAGCTCATTGCAGGGTAAGAATATCCTTCAGGGATTTTAAAACTGTTAGAGGTTATGATGTCAGTGGATTGGAGGTGATAGAGATTGCTTGAAATTTTGCCAGGAAATAAGCTACCATACTCAGTAGAAGTGGCCAGTTTTGTGGCATAATTTTAAGGAATTAAAAGCCTCCAACTGACTGACACATTTATCCCTCTTGACTTGATAGCTATACTGTACACACATTGTAACTGTGTGTAGAACTGAGAAGGAAGAGAACAGGTGTTGTTCACAACGATCTCAATGTTGGTATCCGTTTCAATCTCTCCGTCCACGACTCTTTCATTCCGTCTGACTCACATTCAGTTCTCTGACTTGACTATGTACTGTAATTGTTGTCTCCTGTTTTGTGTGTCGTTCAACTTGTCATGTGACTTTGCAGTAGTCCAACTCTTGTTCCAGTTTCAATTTTATTAATAGATTTGTATATAGAAGATCTACTTCTACATTACTATACTAGTTTTTCTTTCACGTGTCATCTATATTATCGATATTATATGTGGTATGTGCATGATATTTAAACTTGCTCGTGAAAGGCATATCACTGGATACTGCTATTCTACAGTATACGTTTTCTCTTTTGCTTATGTATCTGTAGATAATGGTGTGTGTGTGTCAGTGTTTGTATATATTCATACTGGGTAATTGTTTAAGTGTTAAGACTTTTGATTTATTAAACAATTTAAACTGGAGAAAACAAGCAGCATCCATTGTCTGTCATCATTATAAACTCACTTTTTTCACCAATATTTATTCAGATGTTTTATGATAATTGGCACCTTCTCTGAGGTCTGAGTGTATCGGTAGTTAGATGTTTTGTTCCGCCGATATTCAGTCTCTGATCCAAGCTCAGTCCTTCTCAGTTACCTAAGGAGGTACCCATTCTACAACTGTAAACCAACCACACAAAGATATCCATAGTGTGGTACAGTACAGTAATATGAACCAGTAACCTCTATCAGCAGGAATTGAACCTTTGGGTACTCAGACATAATGCAAAGGTGATACAATGTACTAATTAGACGTGGCATGGTCTAGTTGGGAGTGTCCTTATTTAGCACTCTAATGGTCAAGGGTTTAATTTTCACATGGGATATTGTGTTTGTACTGTTCCTTTATTATGCACCTCACAAGAGATGTGTTGTGTGTGAGCATCAATGGGTCACCTTTCCTAAGAGACTGGCTGTGTGGGTTGGAGTGAACCATCTATTCATGCACTGTTTTGAGACAATCCAGGCAAGTGTAGTCATGGTTATGAACCCAAAAAAATTTATGTGGTGGAGGGACACCAAAATTCCAAAATTTATGTTGATTGTGGATGATTGAAATCAAAATTTATATTTAGTGTGGGTGATTGAAGCTGGTTGTGTGTCTGTGTGTGACTGGTTATGCTGTATATGGTGTAAAGTTGTTATAATTGATGTGCATATACTGACTGTTAGTGGCTCAAATGAAAAGCTATTTGGTAGCAGGTGTGGTGATCTGCTTAAAGGGTACATGAGCAGTTAGATGGAGTAGTGATGTGAAGTGCTTTTTAGAGAGCTAGAGCCAGAATATGTGTTTGTTTTTTCCCTTTATTAGTGTACATAAGTGCTACTGAAAGTATTAGAGTGCAAGAGGCTGCCTGACAGATCAATTCCCCCATAAAGGTTACAATCTTCATATTGTCATTCCCAAAATTTTACTGTTCCCCTCCCCCTTATATAAATTAACTCATGGTAGATTTTTGCCAGGTGAAACAAAACAACAGAGCTGTGTACTGTACAATATCAAATTCCATCTCAGTCCCCCAGTGTACACACAACTGAAACTTGACCTAGATACCAGTAAATGTGTATGTGTGATTGTTTGTGTGTGTGTGTGTGTGTGTGTGTGTGTGTGTGTGTGTATGTGTACAGGTATAGTATTTATTTGTTTGTGTATGTGGATAGTTGTTTGTACTTGTGTGTGTGGATGTGTTGTGAGTGTAAGCCAGCCAGCTGCTGAGTGTGGGGTTTGTTTTGTTGCTGTGTTACAGATCCCACGGTCACTTCAGGTACCAAGCAGGGGACTTCATCAGTGCACCTCACTAGCTCTGCCCCTCCTCCCTCCACCACGAGTAGCCCCGCCCACGGTACCTTTCTGCTTACTGTCTGCTGCTGCTACTACTGTCTGCTCTCTGCCCTCACGTCCGCCACTACCATTCGTTAGGCAGCCAATTATTCAGTCAGTCAGTCAGGCAGTGAATAAGTAGTGTCAGTCAGTCAGTTAGTCAGGCAGGCAAAACTTATTGCTTCATTCCACAATAAAAAGTGTTGGGGGTGATGAGGAGGCTGCTGATTCCATTCCAACTTGTGTTATATAACAGACCATACCTACTCTAAGGTATTGTACTGTAATCTGTTTCTTAAGCACAATTTGGAGGGATCAGTGGTATTCCCTGTGCCAGCTGACAATAATCATCCTGTTCCCTAAAGCAGGACGTTACATATAAAAATTTTACCTGTAGTGTCTGTGATTGTTAGGCAGGCAAACAGGTGATTCACAGTCCCTTCTATTACATACTGTAATTTCTTGTTGTTGGAGTTTTAAAGGAGAATTTTGTTTTACCATAATAGATTTTTTTGTATTTGGTTACTATATTTTTTTCTTGGACATTTTGTGAAAGTTGGTAAAAGTAGCATTAGAAGTTACATAGATTTTGAATCAGGTATTATAGGAATGGTTGTAACTTTTTTTTTTTTATGTACTAAAACCTATGACAAACAAGAAAGATCATAATTAGTCGGTGATTGCTTAAAACTACAGAAAGCATCATACGTTTTTATTACAAAGATTAACTGCACGAGAAGACTAATTTTGTCACAGTAAATCAATATAATTTTGGATTTTATTATTATTATTGTTGAAGGGGCAAGATGTTTATACAGATTTGGAGGCTACCATTTCCTCCAAACTGTGACACAAACCAGAGCAACTAAACAGAGTTAGTGCATTTTTGGCAAATTTAGATAAATTGGTTTCCGTACCTTGAATTGGCCAAAAGAATCTCGCTTTCTCTGCATTAAGTTCAGAAAGCATTAATTGATCTACCTGAATGATGGAGGTTTTCCTCTGACATTTTAATTCCTCTGGCATTATTTGAAAGCATATGATCTGAGATTTTTATATTTTTTTATATTAGGATTGCTGCTTCCAGTGTGAAAATTGATTGGAATTGGTTAGGGAAAAATTCAAAAGTTGCCAGACATCGTATTTAGGAATTTTAACTACTTAATTTAAGGGGCCACTTCTTTCAAGTAATATAAAGGATGAGTCTTGTACTGTTACTGACCAGCAGGACACTACATAACAGGATAAGCCATTGAGTTGATAATGATCACACAGTTATTGGAAAGGAACAAAAAAAAAAAAAAAATTGCCGGTGAAAAAAGTTGTTTGTTGTGTTGAGTGCTGCTCCCTCGCCACAAACTGTAATTCTGTCAGCTAGAGACCAGTGAAATGCCAAACCACTAAGGAGTTAGAGCAGGAGGGAAGTGTTACACGAGCTTATTGCTGGATTCATATTTGTAGGTGGGTGTAGCACATGGAATATTATCTCTAAATGTAGATACCTCTGACCAAATGGAAATACTGTATAATAATATGCAGTGAGTTTTTATCTAGTAATGGAAAGGAGCTACTGTACTGTATATCTTCAGTTCCATTGATACAATCCATTTTGCTGTGTCCTGAGGCACCGTGCACAAACTATAATTAGTGACTTTGTTGTGCTTTTTAACATGTGGCCATTATCCAAAGACTCTAGTGGTGTACATTTTCTGTTATGACATACTGTATGATATATACTGGTTAAGAGTTGACTATAATAAGTGCTTTTAAAAAGTATCTTTATTTCATTACATTGTACTGATAACTGTATGGGAAAGTCCTCTGTGCTTTTTATTAATGGCCAAAAATTCAGATAACTCAAGTTTTTAATTTTTATTCTACAGTATACCCATAATTAAATAAGTGCATTTTGAGCTGACATAATTCTTTGGATTTAAGCAAAGCTCAATTGTGATTTTTCTTTTTAAAATCCTACTCATTAATCATTAATCATGTTTTTAAAAGGGTGTATATGATTTAATTTATGAAACTTAATTTGTAAGATTAAAAATGTACATTCATCTGTTTGCAAGACCCAGAAATGGCATAGTTATGTTAATTATGTATTAGTCAATGAGCAACGCAACACTCAGACCATTCACCAATAAAGCCAAGCACAAAAGAAACACCACTTATTAGAGGTTACAATCTGTGAAATGATATTGGAAAGAAATGTGTCCCGTAAAATTGTCACACTAGTACAGTAGTGTAGTTCATGAAACAAAATCATGATATTACACTTACATGGTTTTGGTTTGCCTACCTCTGCTTAGGAATAAATTACACATCCACCCATGTAACTCTTTCAAATTCCACTGTAAATAATTATGTAGTCGTCACATTGTACACAACAGTTACGTACACATTATGGGAGTTAAAGATGTTGGAGAATATATTGAAGGCAACTGATTTCTCTCCATACTCTGCCAAACATCAAACTACTGAAGCTGAGGAAATCTGCTTCTTGTTTCTTGACATAGTTCGGAGCAACAGTAGCCTCCAATATATTTCCACCATACTTCAGCTGCTACATGAAAAGTGACTGTAAATTTGGTCTGAGCTGCCTTGGCTACTTTTCACTGCCATTTGTTTTCCAAGATGGTTTTGAGTGATGATTATTTCTTAAGATAGAGTGAGATGTTTGTTTGGGGCAGTGATAAACAAGACAGTACTGTATACCCATAGGTGTTTTATAGTCTAACCTGAACCTAACCTATTCAGGATCATATTCATTGGGTATTAACACAAGTAGATGGAGGACATTACAGTGTGTGTATATCAGTACACTTTTCCTATACTATACAGTACATGTATGTGTACACATTGATATACATAATAGATATTAACTGTTTATGCATTCTTCTTTAGAGATTTATGGACTCGTATTGTTGTAAGAGTTGTGGTTAAGGCTTGAAAGCTTCCAAATAGTGTCAGGAATAATAGAATTTAAGCCTTAAGCATCAACTCAGAAAAAAAAAGCTTAATCTACAAGTATGTAATTAATAATGAATATTTTGATACAGTCTTTTAATTAGCTATTGAATGTGTTGGCAGGGAAGATAATCACAGAATAACATTTCTCCACTGTTATTTGTCACATGTTAGTGGTTATTCTACAACTTTATTTTTTTGGATGAAGCTGAGTACATATTTAGCCATAATTTTATAGGTATTGACTCTATCCCAGTTAGCTTAGTCTGGTGTAGTGGCGGCGTGAAATGAAAATAATTCATGAGGGCTCTTCTCGTGTTTGATTCGCTGATGCTCAAATCACTTCTGTTCTTCTCCTGTCATCATTTTCCTTTCCCAACCTTTCTCATGTATAAAAAAACTGTATTCATGGACTCCCTTTTCTACTACTACTACTACTACCACTACTACGCAACGGACATGAGGTAGGAATATTCCGACCTCGACTCCTCACTCATCCCCTCTCTCTTTCTCTCTCTCTGGACTCTATGGAAGAAAAGTCTTGGAACAGGCATTGATGGTGATGGGTATGATGGCACCATAGAGACTAATAAAGGGAGTCATTTTACTGGTCATCATCATTGTTTAAGCCATGATATATGTCTTACATACGGCCCTTTTCATCATGTGGGTGGTAATGGTGCCAGAGGGGCAAGACTCTTTCAGAAGATGATCAAATGAGAACCTAGATATACACAGCAATGTCAAGTGAGGAATTTTATATTATTATCCGATAATTGTAAATTGAAGTACAATTATCCCGTTGAGTAAATATTGTAAATTTAAAATTAATGCAATTTTGAACTTTGAGATGATGCCTATATGCAGTACAGTGCACACTTTTGCAAGTTGAAAGATTCATGACTCGTCCAATGAATTTGATGTTGTGTACTGTTTGTCAATACTGTAATTAAAGTGTTGCTATAGTGCTAAAATTTAAAAACCATTTTGTAGTAACGTCCTTTTTTCCATACATTGAAAACAAGCAGTTTTGGTCAAAGGATGACATAAAAAAAGTAAGATTTTGATAATTTTTATAACCATTTTTGTATAAATTACTGGCACTCGTCATTATGCTACTGCTTCATGCAGATCACTAGCACAGTAATAGATAGATTAAAAAAAGCTTATTAAGTGCAATGAATTGCAGTTCATTTGATTTTTGACATGACTTACTATACTACATTTGCCAGAATGAGTAACTCTGATAACAGTGCATGGCCATCACAAGCACTCACCATTGTGGATAGTTATAACCTGCACTGACTCTTTTAAGTTAGCACATAATAATCTTGTAATGAAACTACACAGAAAGATTGCCATCTCACATCCTTTGAGAGATAAGATGCTTTTGGTAAAATGTTCTCTTAATTCCTCCAACCTGTGCCACAAAATAGGCAACATACATTAAGGTAGTCTATGTATGTCTTGGCAAAGCTTGGAAGAATCAGAAACATCAAATTCAACAGCAATATCTTGCCTCTCTAAAGTATGCTGGTAAGGCACCGAAGAACATTTGGTCGGTAAGAACGGTCTCTCTCATTTTATCTCTCACCCTCTCTCTCTCTCTTTCACTCTGGCACCAACCACCACCACCACCACCACCTCCACCACCACCTCCACCTTCTCCTCTCAGCACCCTTGCATGTCTTTGTGTACAATAGCACGAATTTCGCCTCAAGTAACTTTCACCTCACTAAAAGTAACTTGCGCCCTGAGGTTGAATCTCTGGAGGTAATGTATATGTGTAAGGGCCACAAGCAAAACAAGTCATGAGCTAATTGATAAAGTTAACTGGTACCTTGGCCCCATGTAAAGTCCTTAGGAGTCATCATACCAGTCAGTCATTGTCATTGCCCAGCCCACAACTTGTCTTGGATAAAGCCCTAAGTTGTTTGTTACTGTGTCTTTACCACATGTTTGGTAATGATTGGTACTGTATATTTGAAATCCAGTCTGATTTCTAGCCCACTAAGTTGAGTATGAAAATGTAATCAACCTCTGTTTTACAGTGATGTACATTGTGAATTTATTTTCATGAAAACATCATTGTAAAATATCATACAAAAGAGGTGCTGTAACTTGTTTTACCACAACTTTATGTCAGGGTTGGCTAGAAGAAATACAGTAGGCCCTTCATAAAACAAATATATATTGTATAACTTTTGATTCAAATTACTACAGTGAAGGACCAGTAGATCATTCTGTATGATCCTGTATCACAGAAATCTGAAAATACATATAAAGCCATGAATGATGGAACTACTGTATTGTAAAATTAAGTAATACTGTAGATAAAAGTTAAAGTTCAAAATGTATCAAAAGCCTACTGTACTGGATTATGAATGTACATACCTGTACTGTAAATAATATGTACGTGAAGTAAATAACACTACTGTTCTATAAGCATGTTGTGTTTAGTGTGGGTATCACAAGTCACAACTGATGGACCTACTAGAGATCAACCTCAGGGTACTAGTGTATTTCCTGGTGAGTCTGCATGTTTATATTGTGTGTTCTAGGTGCTGTATTGCCTCCATATTACCCAGTTTCTGTATTATTAAATCTACCTAATTTCATGATTTCTACTCCTTGTGTGTCTCAAACCATGGATCTGTTGGGAAAAGTGTGTAGCATACTTTTTGTTTTCTTTTCACATTTATGTTGTGAATGGTTATCATCACACCCATTGTAGGGAAATCCGTTTATTTTTTACTTTTAATGGGTTAAGAAGTTGTCAGTGGAATTGGAAGCATAATGATCCTCTTTATATTGTGTCATAAAACAAACCACCCTTACTGATAATGTTTTGTTTTTTGGCACACTTTAGAGGGCAGAATCGCATGTCACCAGTTCACTGAAAGCATCTTGCTTCCCTTTACGAATCTAATGTATGCGTCTGGATAGTGCACCACTGACCAACCAACCCCAATAGTTACATTAGTTCCCTGCTGTGGTGTGGCTCTAGAAGAGGGGAAACACTGGCATTTCTACAGTGAAAAAAAAAATATATATATAATCCATTAGACCATGAGCAGACTAACGTATTTGTGAGTACAGTAGTTGTGCTACAGACCATTACATAGTATGTAGCAGCCACATATGTTTTGACATAGGTATGACTTACTTAAACACAGTCACAATATGAAGGTGCTACAGACCTACAGTTAAGCTGTGATAGACTATTGTTTACAACAAATTATGGAAAAAATTATAACTATACAAGCCTGAAGACAACATATTCAAATACATTACCTCCTGTTATCCGTTTTATAGTGTGCCATATATTATTGGCCTCAGAACAGTACAACTTGGAAATATTCCACTTGGTCTTCCTTGACTCTTGATTGTGTACCTTTACTAGTCACTACTTTGTAATGTATGGATTTATGGATCAGAAGTTGTGATTATTGGATCTGCTGCAAACCAACACATTTATCAACCACAGTAAAAGGTGCAGTAAATGACATGTTGGAATGGCACTTGGCCATAATACTCATCTCCGTTATAGTACATTGACCTTTAAGCATATGGCAGGGTTCAATAACCCATTAACCATTTCAACAAGACTAGATTGCCACTGTTACCTCCCCCAAGTGTTCCCTTTGGTGTCCATTTTTTCAATCGTCCATATAATGGTGATCTTATTGCCCCTATTGAAATTTGAACTACTGTACTGACAATGTGAGCAGACAACCTTGCAATCACCAGTACTAATATCCTGACTTGTAGTACCGGATAAATAAAGCCATATTTTACCAAGTAATGTCAGATAGAACAACAAGTAGAGTATCCAGGATGAACCCTCTGGTATATTTACTGTGAGTACTGTACTATGTAAATCTGTGCTATTCTATTAATAAGCCATAAGTCCATCAATTTAATCAGAACCATGAAATATTGGTGTTACAACATCTATATGAAGTTATTTATATTAAGATGAAATCCTTCACAGCTGGCTGAAAAGTAAATTAAACCAAAAGCATGTTTAGCAGTAAATGTTAAATCTTTAAACCCAAGTTAAGAAACTGTGAAGGCTAGGAATCTGACATAAATGTGAAACTGTTGGGATTAAGACAATAAAACTTGTATGAGATTCGATCCTGTAACTTTAGACCCTAAACATGCTAATGAGTTTTTTCAGGAAATATCCTAGTGTATAGTTATTGTAAAAAAAGAATACATAAATACTTTGTCTACAGAATGAGACTTAGCTATTAGTAGATGAGTAATCCACATTAACTAACTTGAAAAAGCACAAATGCGACCAAACTCCTTATCAATAATTAAGCAATTAATTATACACGTTAACCAAATATTAATGCCTGGCTAGCCCTCTAATATACTCCACACAGTTGCTTGCATCATTAATGTAGATATTATAGGACTCCTGCTGTGTTTATATTTATATATCCTATGGTGCTGTTATCCCCCAACTTAACACAAGCAAGTGAAACCTCATATTATAATTACCACAAAGATAAAGCTCTTTAAAAAATCCATGCTGTGAATTCTCTCACTGTAGGACACTAAGATTTAAACAATCTCTAACATACAGGTTACTTAAACAAACCACAAACTTTAAAACCCATTCAGAATTCCACCCATAAACCTGCCTTCTATATTTCAGTCTACATTAAAAAAAAAAAAAAAAAGCTCACAAAATCACACTTATAAATACACACCACTGTATAAATTTCACCATACTGTACATTGAATAAAATTAGCCACACTTGTAAATCTTTACAGCATCACACACACACACACACACACACACCACACACACACACACACACACACACACACACACACACACACACACACACACACACACCACACACACACTCACACTCACTCCCATGAACCTTTACACTACATAATAATGGCCTCAAACTCATGGAATCACACTTGTTAATCCTGGTTGTACAGTATCTAGTTAGAGTGTTGCATACAAAATTGAATAATCAAGTTCATACAGCCAGATTAAATTCGTCATGAACTTGGTAGAGCTTCTTTGCTGCTTTCCCCCCCTCGTGCTGTTTGTTCCCCCCTTACTATGAGCCCGGACCCTCTCCTGCTTACCCATCTTCTCTTTTGAACCTTGACTTTCTCTTTCTTGTTCTTGCTCTTCTATCATTATGGATATATATTTCCATCTATGATTTTTGTTCCATAATCACATTTTATCCACTATGGATTCTTGACTTTGTGATGAATTATGAGTTTAATAATTATTAAATACAAGTTGGTGATTGTCTTTGGCTAAGAACTGGTTGCCTATAATTATTACTACTGTATTTTAGAAAGCTGAATGTAATTAAAATATTGTACAAATGGTTTAGAAATATATAAAATATTCTTATGGCTGAACTTTCATTGATCACATTAATGATGGATATTGTCAATGCTGTAGCTGCAATAATTGGTGAGCAAGCATAGTGTCATTTTCTTAGCAGGATGCACTAGTTGTGGTGACTGCATTGTGATCAACATTTATAGCCCGTGAGTTATCAGTTTATCAGCATCCATAATTTTCAGTAGTGTATTTACATCATATTTTTGAAGTGATTGAGCCAACCAAGGCTTTACTCTCTCAGTTGCAACCAATTTAATCTTTTGTTTGATATACGGTATTTTGATTAGATGATACGACTAGTGCAAGATTGTAGTGCCTTTATAGTTTCCTAGTACAGAGTCATCCTAGTTTTATAGTATTTAAATTTTTCTAGCACTGTGTCACCCTTTCTTTTCTCTCTTTTTTTAGCCTCGGTGCTTCATTTTATACCAGTGATAATTGTACTGTATGTCTTTATCTGTGGTTTTCCTTTTTCAGTCAGCTTTATGGAAATTCCTGTACCTCTTAATCATGATCCAACCTAACACAAACACTTCACCCCTTACCCCACCAAAAAAAAAAAAAAAAAAACACACACACACATGTATTCACAAAGTGGTAACAGCCAGGCATTTCTAATTTCCCAGGGTATCACATGTTATATATTGTTAAGTTGTGTAAGCTATAATTGCTGTCCATTTTTTTTTTTTTTTTTTTTTTTTTTTTCAATAAGTTGCTCTATCAAGGGAATTTAATACCATGGAGCCTATGATACCTGTACTGTACTGTACATGAAAACTTGAGAGTATGAATAATGTCAATATCATGAATTACTGTATGAACTGTATAGAATTATTATTGATAGAAGCTCATGGTATCAGAGGCAACATTATACAGTAGATTAAGAAGGCATAGCTTATGGGAAAACAGGAAAGAGGAAGCATAAAAGGTGTAAATCGGATTGGGCCCCGTGTCCAGCGGAGTTTATACAAGTATAAGAAAATTGCACTCGTACATAAATAATTGCGGTGTAAATAGTGAAAAGGCATTGATGTTACTTCTACATATTAATAGTACAATATAGTACAGTACTGTATACCCACAACATTCGTCAAAATCAGTGGATTGGCTACTATTTCTTTCGGGTATGTCATGCTTGATCACTATATACAGTAGTACTGTCCTAGGGTTATTTATAAGCAGCCTACATGGAAAGTTGACATTTTCTGTCCTTTAAATTCAATCCTGGTCTTTCATTTTTTCTGCTTGATTGGTACTGTACATAAAATGGATAAATTAATACCAAAGACGTTCAGATACAGTACAGTGTACGTGAAATGAGAACCATGAAAGTATAGATCTGGCCAGATGTAGAGGTGTGATATGCCTTGATAATGAATGACCAGCCACTTTAGATCAGTTATCAATGACAGTAAATCCCTTCAGCCAGACATCCTATCATGCCTATAAGAACTTTTTATAGTACAGTACTGTATTACGTTATACAAGTAAATAATGTACAGTTGCCAAAAAAGGTATTGCGACAACTATTGATACAACATTAAATATATTAATGTCCATAGTTGTTTGTAGGGATTATAAGTACGTGTTACAGAAGGATATGTATATTTCCTTCTGTTATACATGATTATAGTCCATATACAAATACAGTAGTTGTGGATATTACTAGTGTTAAAGTTTTATCAAGATTTGTCGCAATACATTTTTTGGCAACTGTACGTACAGTAATCACACAACCTTATTAAGTTGTTTTTTTAAGTGTGATGGATAGATTAAATGAATAAAGCTACTGCAAGAAAATAAATATCCGATTGGTAAGTATTAAGATGGATTATCGAATGAATTTGCAAAATGTGTCTTACAATGTAATTCAAGCTTAGTTAATGAAGGAACGAAGTACTGTATTAGGAAATTTCCTCATAGAAAAAGAACAAAATATTAAGAAACTTCATTATTATTCCTTGGTAAATTAGATCCGTAAGTAAAGGACGAGGTTTGTCCTTAGAGAACGAAAACATTGAGCACGTAAATGACGAAGTATGCTTCCCTTCTTAATGTCGCTCGTTTCCTCTCCTATATAATTTATTGAAGTCTGGAATATACAGTTATAATTCTTGGTGCTTGGGTAATTAACTTTATAACATGCATTGTCTTCAACCTTAAAAACAAAAGCCAAACATCCAAAGGGTGTATAATTGAAGTCGACTTTTCCTTTGGTGCGTTTTCCCCTCACTGACAAAATTCTGCCATGATACTGTCACTCCTCCCTTCTCCCTCCACTTTACAACTCACTACTACTGCTAATCCTACGGTCCTACCTACTTCCCATCTTTATTTTTTTTATTTATTTATCCTTTCCCACAAACCCCCTTCAAACTCCCCAACCCCCCATGTGAGGTAAAGAGAGAGAAAAAAAATGCCTTGGTGGCGAATGTATCATAAGGTCAGCAGCGCCACGCCTCCCTGCCTACCCAGCCTCTCCCGTACGTCTCTCCTGTCAACCAAAACACCGAAACAGCAGTACAGTAGCGTAAGTGCCCACGTACACGATCTGCTGGACTACTTACTTGCTATTAGTATTATTATTATTAATTATTATCATAAAACGGATTTCCCTACACGTTTAATAATTAATCTCCTCTTGAGCATTGTATAATTACTTCTACTACTACTACTAATTCTGTAGTTGTGGCTGTCACTGTGTACTGGCTCCGTTTTTTTTTATATTATTATTATTTTCCTTTTATTTATCACTCCCTATTATCTCCCTCCACTTAACCTTTTCTCACTCTGATACCAAACGGGCAGGAGGTTACCACACTTGTATTGTTATTTTTTTGTGTGATCGGTGTTACTGAGCTTATAAATATTTACTAGGTGCAATAATTTATTCATGTTTGATGACATAACAGTAAGACTGGTGGGTTTGGACAGTTGTAATGTTGTCTAACTGCCTATTGTGACATGGGTATAAAATAATAACAGCTAAGTATAGATGCTTGCTTAATCAACCCTTTCCTTGACCACTCTTCCAGTCTTTCAAATCAAATTGGTTATACACATAAACAAAAATTGGATATATGACATTTCAAAAGACATCAATACTGTAATCAAATTTTACGAGTCAACTTTCTATACTAGTTCCTCTTTATAAATAAAAAATGTACAGTACTAGCTGTAAGAAAAAGGACATAGAGGTCATGAAACTTAAATTAATTCTTCAGTATGACCATTTTGATGTTGGTGGTTGAGTGTTTCCAGCCACTCACTACCAGAGCTTATTTTACTTCTAAATGGGTATTTAGAAATATTGATAATTGTGGTAGTGATGGCTGTCTCAAGAAAAACTTAACTGAAATGTAACTGTAACCCCTTCAGGCCCCGAGACTGGTGAAAATTCCGAAGAAGGAGGTCTGGGCATGGGAGTTATCGTGGCCATTATTGTCATCGCACTCATCCTTATCATTGTGTGTATCGACGTGACTTGCTGCATTACCAAGAAGGCTGGGCTGACGGCAAAAATTGTGGGAAAGAAGGGACAGAAGGACAAGGACAAGGAAGCCATGTTGGAAGACGGGAAGAATACCAGGTAAGTCACGCCTGGCTTAATATGTCTTCTGTGAACACCCCATTATCTTTAAAGTACAGTATAGCTCCTTGCATAATTAATTCACAAGTATGTAGTGTGTATACAGTATATTCTATTAATGTATGCCTCTATCGTACTCTCTTTTAGAATGTAGAAGCACACTTTGTAAAAACAACAACAAAAACTGTTATACTTTACAGTTGAGTAGAATATAGTACAGTATGTCTTTATTTTATATTTTTTTATTTCTAGAAACTCAGATATTAGTTTTATCAAAAGTTTCATGTAGGCTATTGTGTGGTTGAGCCAAAGTCGACCCACATATATATCTTTATTTTTTCCTATACTTTCACCTTTAGTTTCATGTATTATGTGGATAAGCCAAAGTCAATCCATATAATATTATTCTTTATTCTTTACTACTATACTTTCACCTTAAGATTCATGTATTATGTGGTTGAGCCAAAGTCTACTTATATATATATACATTCTTTACTATTCTTTACTATACTTTCACCCTGTTCATAGCGCCGATACATACAACGACGAAACCAACAGGATTGATACCAAAACCATGGATGAAAAACCCGTCCCCGAGAAGGAACCTCAGAATCCCTCAGAGAAAAACATAGACATTAAATCAGAAAAAGAACCGTAAGAATTTTCCCTTTAGAATAAGTTCTGTTGTCTCATTTGCTTGTGATTGGTGTCGCAAAATGAGTTGAGGTTACAAAAAAAAACATTAAAAAAAAAACACATAAAAACTTGATTATTTTTGCATGGCTAATAATATATGTTAGTCATTATAGGTTATAGTTTGAGTAAAACCGAAGAGTATAACTATGTTTTTATTTTCATTGCACAGTTACTTTGGGAATGCCTTCGTTTAATTGATTTCATTAATATTTACTGGAATCCTCACGTTTCCCCATTGAATTTGCTTGCTAAGCCCCTTTTTTTTAGTTGAATTAATAAAGCCCTGTATTTTTGCGTAAAGTGTAATAAAAAAAAACTTATTTCACTGGATAATTTGCTGTTTGAAACATTGCTGGAGCTTTTACTGCAAAACATTATTATTTTGCTTTAGCACTATAAAATACTTTTCTCAATCGCATTTCTCATCCATATTATGCCTTTCAGAGATAGGTCTAGGGGTTCCCCATCCCCTATGTGGTAAAAGTGAAGTACAATATTTTCTGATAAAATAATGAGGTCTGTAGAGATTCAAGTCCTTTCTTCACTTTTCACACATGTCCCTCATCTGTAGCTTACATTAATGCTTTACTTGAAACTATTCCATCAGGAGTTCCAAGGCCTATACAATTTATTTACAGAATTTTCATCATGTTTTCTTATCTTTAAAATTAGGTCACAATATTATGATCAGGTTTACAATTTAAAGAGAACATTAATTAATACTTAAGGGGGAAGTTTTTTGTTTGTAATTCTGGAGTAACTGAATCCTCCAAACTATTCCCAGCAACAGAACACCATTATTTTTACTCTTCCGGTCCTGTTTCCTGGCATACTTTGGAGGAATCATGGAGCTCCAATGTAACAAAAGTGAATTACCCCCTTAATGTTCTGAAACTCTTTGCTCATCTTGTATTCCACACTCCCTTGTCTTCTCTCTTTCTCTATTGGTGGGTTGTATGCAAGAACATTCATGGTGTTATTGATGATGATATGGTACCTGTACTGGTATGATGACAAACTACAGAACCATTGTACTGGTATAATGCCATCGTCAACACCAAGGATATTCTTGCATACGATGGCCTCTCTCATTTCAACATCCAGGCATTAATTAGTGTGTAGCTGTGTGGAATTATCAGTTCAGTAGCCTCAAGTTTATTAATAAAATCATTGTCCCTTTATGAAGTACATGTACAGTACAGTACTATACTGTACTGTACATACATATACCACCAGACCTTCATCTCCAACACTGGAGGTAACCCCCGTCACAACACACTAATGTGCTCCATGATGAAATTTACAGAAAATATTTTTCTTGGACCAGTTAGGCTTTAATAAACCATTTGTTTCAAGGTGAATTATAGTAAACATTACAGTTTATTATATACTATTCTAGGTATTATTCTTTTTACAAGAGCCTTTTTTTTATCCATTCCTTTGGCCGGCTTATTGATAATGCTTTGCTAGGATTTGGTTCATTTATGGTAAGGTGATAATTAAAGAACTTTGATATTATGCTTCCTCTTATCTACAGCCTCTCTTTTTTTCATGGGTCATCTTACATTCTGTTAGTTCTGTATTGGGCATACAGTAAACAATATACTGTACAGTAATGAAACTTTGGTTACTTGTTTTGTTCACTGGATTATCATAATTCCTTCACCAACATCTAATATCTACATAGATACTGTACCAACTATGATACTTTTCTATAAGCATAATATGAAGAAATATTGCATCAGAAACCAAGAAAATGAAAAGAAAAAATAATAGGTTAGAATTGTCAGTAACTTGACGTTATCAAGTATAGTGTACTGTATATGAGAGAGAGTGGCTTGGAGGAGGAAGGATGCTTCTGTCTCTCATTGGTGGTGATAGAAGAAAGGATAAAACTCATGAGCTCTGTAGGATTGAAGGAGAAGGTGCAACACCAGTTGTGAAGGCCAGTATAGGTAGTGTGACAAACACCATGGCTGATACTGTATTAGATTACACTAAATATAATTCATTACCATCAAAGTAGTGGAGGGAAAGCACAGCCATTGGCTTAAACCGTCATAGTTTTTCAGACTGTCATAAGGCAGGCATTGAACTATAGTACTGTAACAAGATAAAGTGGTGAAGGTATTATGAACATATGATGATATATCATGTGACTTATATTGAGAATGTAATAGTGTATTTAGTTAAAATGATTGTTGTATCGTAATGATTTTTGCCTGGCCATAAGTAAGTAGCTACAGTACTGTATGTAGTTGTATCACAGTGGTAATATCTAGAGAACACAGTAGATTTGATGCTTAGTAAAATATTAATATGGGTAAAAGATTTTGTAAATTTAGTACTCATATCTTGTAAATTTATAGTTCAGACTTACCCATTATTCTGAGAAGTAGGTTGTGCACTGTAGCTAGATAATACTCCTCAAACCTCATGAAAATCAAGCCCATTGTTCCCAGTTCTCTCTCACTTAAGCCTCATCTGCGCTGGAGTTAATATCGGTACTGCATGTCTACCCACCTAACTCCCCGGTCTCTCTCTCTTCTTCTGCCATCATGTCCTCCTCCTGTGGGGAATTAGTGAGGACAAGCATGAGGGCAATGGTCAGATGAAGACACAAAAGGAGGATGAGGACGTAAAGAAGAGTGAGCCAGAGGTGGAGGAGAAGCCAAACTCTGAGCCCACCGAGACCACCCCTATGATCCAAGGGTAATGATGCCTTAATTAACTCGACTTGACCCTCCTTGATGTTTCTGACGTTGGTTGTGGGGATGGTGTTGTGTACTATGTCCCATCTATTTGTTTGTACAGTAGTCTCTTTGTGGGGTGGATGTTATATACTGTACAGTACTATGTCCTTTCTCTTTGCTTGTAGCCTCTTTGCTTGTGAATCTTCTTTGTTTGGGCTCTTGTTCTGCCTTGGTGGGGGATGTATACTATTATGTCCTGTCTCCAGCTTGTAGTCTCTTTGCTTATGATCTTTTTTATATCCAGACTATTGCTTTCTTACGCCTCAGTTATGTGGTCTACTAATACTTACAGGAAGTGATTATCTAAGTTTAAGAAATGAAAAAGTACACAGTTGCACTCCACAAGAAATTCACATTTTGTAACATGACACATCAATAACATTTTTGTGTTGAGGTATCTAACCATACCGGACAAAAAAAAGTGTATAGGGTAAAAATCATGTGGAGTGCATCAGTGACAAATTTGTATATGGCTGCAGATACTGTTTAAGCATAAGGTCATAAAATTAGTTTTGCAAAACCTTATGTATTGGGAAAAGTATTGCTTTTGAGACATTGTTACACATTCTGTTTCACTGAGCATGAGTTCAGCTTCACTAAGCATGAAATACACCAAATTAATTGTTACTATACAGTACAATGATTTTATGTATTACGTTCCAATTTTATTGCACTGGTACTCTTCATTTCTACTCAACTGTCAAACATGAGTGTTAGATGCTATAATCAGATACCCTACTGTTGGTGAAATTCAACATGTCTGGTCAGGGATTGACGATCTTCTTCCGAAAATACTGAATGTCGCCTACATTATATTTAATTCCTAACAGTTTGGCTCTCCTTACCCATTTACACTTTTTCTTATTGATAATTCCAAAAATTATCAATGCATAATAGAATTGATGTTTGTCGTTTGATTAACCCTTACATACAATATTGGCTATAAGATTGTTAACTTAACCCCAGAAACTATTGATTTCCAATACAGTACTTACATATGAATATCTTACTCTTTTAAGTGGTTACAGTTGGTTTCAGTTTCGGATATATGTTGCATTGATATGCATGAAAGATTATGTGTTTTAATAAATAATGAGAACTGATACAGCCTGGAGGTCCAAAAGCATGCTTCACCAATACTGTACTTAGTTTCTTATAAGTAATAATTAAAAGTGATGCTTGATATTAATAGCACAGTGATACTAGTGGCAGATTTAGTATTGAATGAAATAATGCATGGGGACAACAAGAAGAGAGACTTGCTCATGTTTTCAGATTAATTGTAACAGGTATTGTATTGTAATGGTTTCATTTACGAATTGATTATCAATATACCTTTCATGTTTTTATATCTTCCATGAATCTCATAGGACAGACAGTAATATTTGTGCTTTACTTAAAACATCTGCCTAGTTGAAACTGTACTCAAGTACAGTATATCAGAAGTTTTAAATAAGAGTTTTTAAATTATCTTAGGTATTCCGGTAGGATTATTGAATCAACCAATTATGTTAAAAACATAATAATAACTTTTAAGGTCACTCTGTGTGAAGTGTTTTATATCATGTTGCAGTACTCATGTTGCTTCAGAAAGAAAGGAAGGGTAAAGGCTATTTCATGTGACTGGTTGATTCATCAGTCCTGTATGGAAATACACACATGGAACTTGTTCTAATCTATGATTATGCCTGGTGAGATGATTTCATGTAAAGTTTTGGGAGCAAGTTATATTGTACTGGTTGTTGTAATCACAAAGACTATGATTTATTGTATCTATGGCTATACTATATTTTGTGTTGAGATGTGTCTTGTGTTATGCTTAACTATATGTGGGAAGATGTACAGTACCTCTGATTTATTATGATGTCTAAAGTTATGCCATATGATTATGATATACAGTATGATGATTTATATGTGGGAATATGTAATGTAATGTACACATTTTTGTACTCAATACAGAATTTCCTTTGTATGTGGTGAGTTATGTAACCGGTATATCATGTCTGATGTGTATTTGTATGTAGAAAACTAATTGCTTGTGTTACATTGAAATATTGTACTTAGACCTGAGATGAACTTTTTTTTTTTTTTTTTTTTTATCCAACACTGAACATAGGCTTCATCAAGCCTGTTACCGTGGCCCAGGTCACCTGCTACTCAAACACACATGTCACGACTTCCGAACTGGTACCCAGCCACAGAGAGAGGGAAGTGAGGGTAATTCCCAAATACTGCAGCTGTTATGGTACCAGTGAGGGTGTTTTACGACGTTCGGTGGCCTTATAGTTAGTGTCTGAAACTCAAATCGGAAGAGCAAATAATCTCAGGCCCTCACCTGAGAGGATCGATCTCCCGACCTCTAGGGTATGAGTCCAGAACACTAACCACTCGGCCATTGATGATGGTTATTAAGTTTGACGGCAACATGACAAAGTAGATTCAAGTTTCAGTTTGAATATTATTGTGGATTATGTTTACTGTATACACTTCTGTAATTAATATGTTTTTTGAAGCTTTTGATTGTATTGATTCCGTTACTTTGTTTGAATTTGTCGCTGTACAATAGATCTTTACTTTCTTCTATTTAATGTGGGATTACTTTATTTATATAAAATGTGAGACTCAGAGAAAAATGTGAATTGTCCTTTCAATTATTAACATACATTAAGTGTAATGTTGACATATGTTACAGTATTTTCAATAACGTAATATTATATAACATTCAAATGTTTTAGAATTGTTTAAAAAATGAGTATCGTTGGTTTCTTAAATACCATATACAGTACATGTATTATGTAATAGTATCACAGCTCTCACACTTGAAAAATAATCACTACTTCAACTAATTTAATATGAAATGACATACTATTTGTTAGATCTTTGATATCAACATGTCACTTCAGAATTAACTTATGTTGTTATATTTCATTCTTGTATTAATGTTCATAGTACAGTATTGAGTTTGTCAGATCCTGTCAATAAGATCATATATCAAAGTGAGTCATCTATTCATCAAGTTTTGATCACCGAATTTCAGACGTCTTCATCTTGACCATAACTTGGAAGACAGAGAAACCAGGAGACATCAGATTGAGACACAGAGAAATCACAGAGACAACCACATTCTCTTACAGAATTTAACAGAGTCTAACCAGAGGACTCCACACTCAAATAAATTGAGTTCTGAGATGCATGTTCCTCGTGAAGAAAACCCAAAAAATGTCGGAAGGCAACCACGGATAGTTAAGATGATAAAAAAGAAGAGCGAGGAACCAAGTAACCCTTGGATGAAGAATAGTTCAAGTACACCAGCTCTGGATCACTCCACATCTGACGACTCCATTTATGCTAAACCATATGAGGAAGATTATACAAATACAAACCCAATGTATGGCCTTAAAGTCAAGCAGAGGCCTCCACCACTTCCAAGCAGAAATCCAAACACTCGTCTCTCCAATACAATGTTGTCCAAGAGTCAGGAATTCCTTTCATTTGATAACCAGTATCCTACTAACCCTCGAACGCCACATTACGGTACACAAGGAAATGGTTTGTCACTGAAGCGTGGACAGTCAACCCAGGCTGTGTATCAAAGTCAAGATACTTTGTATGATGTCATGAACAGACCAAGTACAATATCACACAGCAAAGATGGACTTCATTATGAACCAAGGAGTTACAATGTGACCTCAATTAGGGAGGGACTGAATAGTAAGAGATCACCAAGACTTTATGGGAGGTCAGGAAGTCGGGAGATACTGAACCAGGAACCGAGATCTGCTTACCACTTGACTGGGAGCAGAAATGGGCTAGATGATACCCCTGGTACTTCATACTCTTTGTCAAGAAGCAGGGACATAGTAAATGAGGTCCCAGTTAGTGCTTACCTAACAGCAAGCAGGGAAGCATTAGATGCCCTGGATGAGGACCTAAAATGTCCCCCGCCTCTGTTGTATGGAAGTAGAGAAGCCATGTTAGAGAGACCAAGGCTTCCTTCTAGTAATGCAGACTACCTTGACATGAGATATTATGACCCATCCTCAACGGAAAACAAAAATTTCATAAGTCCAGGTACAAAAAGTGTCCACACACAGAGGAAAACCCCAAGCATTAGCTCAGCAAGTACTTTATACCAGCCTTTGAATGCTGCCCAAGAACGAGTACCAACCAAAACAGCTTATGGAGTCTCAGCTTATGATGAAGTAATGGCACCGTCCCAAGTACCCAGATATCCCTTCAATCCCAGGCTGATGACACCTACAGCCATTCCCACACCACCACCACCCACGTACCCCCGCCATCCAGTGTTCCCAGTACAGCCAGTCAGTGTCAGGTTGCCAGTGATCAGCTCAGAACCAGTGATGGCCAGAGTGCAAGGGACATCTGTAAGTCGTCCTGGTGTGCCACCTCCCCCTGTACCTCCTGGACCGGACTCCAAGAAAAAGCCTCTAACAACGGTAACAAAAGTATACTTCCGGGAACCTTCCCTACACTCAACACACAGCCACAGTGTAGATTATCTCGACTCCCCCTTCGATACAGTTCAAGCAGATGATGTTCCGACAGAACCTACTGGTCCGTCTCTCACCTCTGCAAAGTCTCTCGGCAGCTTATTGGACTCCAGTCAACACCTGAGATCTTATGGTCAACCTACTCTCATCTAAACACTGCTTGCATGCACTGCTTTATAAATGGTAGGATTAATGGCTTCCAGTTTTTGTATCCAGATGAATTAGGTTGAGGTCCTTTTTAAACTTATCTTTAATGGGGTAATCCTTTGTAACCAGTTTCTTGGACTACTGATACCTCCAAACTATTGTATGTAACATATCCACTGTTAATAATATTGAGCTTGTCTGTTTCCCAGCATCGTTTGAAAGAATGCAGCCCTCCAAACTGACAAGGAGACATTCTAGTATTCCCTGAAAAAATTATCATACAGTATTAAAATGCCCTCCTGTAGCTAAAATTTTCTGCCAAGACTTCTGTAGTTTCAGAATCTTCTGCCGATAAAACAAAACAATAATTTCATAGACAAAATAACTTGGGTACACTCACTACCAAAAAGTCCTCGAACCTTGTGTCACGTTGGATATGCAAATAAGCAGATTGTAAGGATGGTGTGCCAGATGAAATATAAGCCAATGAAAACTCACCCATGCACCCAGATCATTTAGGGCTACCAACTGCTACATTTCAGGAAAACTTTTTATCAAAATTTCATTCATATTTTTCGTACTGCACGATTCTTTAGGAGTTCGAGAAGTTTTTGGTGGGAAGGTACAATACTTTTAACTTATTTTGGATACAGAATTTGATGGTTTCTGTAATATAAAGCTCAGTAGTGATGATGGTTCCCAAATCAACATTACCACAATGGAAGGAGTCAATCAATATTTACTGCTTTTTTCAGTGAGAAGGAGGACAAGGAGGCCATCATAAAGGAAGAGGAGCAGCAGCAGAAGGAGGAGGAGAAACTCAAGAAGAGCGATTCCAAGTCTAGCATGACCAAGGATTCTCCAGTGTAAACAAACCCTCATATGGCTCCTAGACTAGACCCCCTTCATTAACCTCAGTTGTGTGGGCTCTGTCTGTCTGCGTGCCTGGTTTGATTTTCCACAGTGGAACATTGGGGGGCATATGCAAGAAAAATTGTATGTTTAGTGATGATGACGAGCTGTAGGTTGAAATGAAGCCATGATGCAAACCTCTGTCATTACCTAGCACATGACTTTTGTTACATATGACCCTTTATGAGTTTGGATTAGAGCTTAAGATGATGGCAGGAAAATGCTGGATACTGATTTCACCAAGCTGTGGTGAGGAACACACGTTCTCTGTTTTAAGTGACTTGTTTTGTGGCACTGTTTAGAGGAATTGGTATGTCAGCCATCAAACTGCCAACATCTTTGCCTCATAATGGTGGTGAGATTTGCAAAAATTGAAATAGGAAAAGTGATTGATCAGCAGCAGCCCAATGCTTGCCATTCTATTTAGGTTTGAAATGTTTTTTAAAATTTTATCAATGAAGAAGTAGATTCAGGTGATATGTTTTGCTGATCAGAATTTTATTGGAAATTAAAAGTGTCTTTTACATTTAATTTATATAATGTAATAATGCCTTTTGCAACATCTTTAAGAGGTATGTTTCATAGTAAAGTAAGCACAGGTTTTCTAAGGGAAACCTTTTGTGGATGTGTATGCATGTATGTGTGTGTGTGCTTTCTGCCAGAAGACTGAATGACTGATTTCTACGGTGGGTGACATGCGAATGACAAGCACAGATTCTCATGCAAAACTATTTAGCAAAGAAATTTTTTTTTGCCACAATTCATTACAGTATCCAATTGAAGCAAAGTTACAGTGTAGACTTATGTAGTGCTTAGACGTTTACAGAAGCAAGCCAGGTCCCTAATTATATTATCTGTACTGTAATGGATATGTACAGAACATTTTACACATGCACAGTTAGAAATACAGTAACTATGATTTTATCTGGTTGCAATTCACAACCATCATGAAATGCCATTAATGTGTGTGTTTAATGGGAAGGAAACAATTATTACAAGACACTAAAGTAATATGTAAAAGTATGAGGCCAACTTGAGGGAGATCAGATGTTATCAGCAATTTGAAGGTTACTAATTCTCCCAAATTGTTCCACACACAAAAAAAATTATAATTAATAAATAACCCATCTACAGTGAGATGGTTTCTTGTCACAGTTTGGAAGAGTCCATCACTAGCTTTACATTTTGCTGAGTAATGTCTCTCGAGTCCCTTGGAAGGAACACATCTACATTAAATGCTTACAACCACATCCACCCATAGCATGCTTTTATATGCTGATGTATATACATGCACATACATTTATTCCTACACATTTCCAAGCATAAGTGAGATATACTATTAAAGTACAGTATAATTTCCCATGCTAACATTAAATACAGGTTCTACCTATTCCCTTTTTCTTGCAATATATTTTTTTAGGAAGAAGGTTGTGTGGATGTACAAGTGAGCAAATGAGTGAGTGTGGTATTTAATTAACAAAACCATCTTGCTGTGCTGACACCATAGCCTTATATTGAAGAGACTAATACTTAATGTTCACAAAATAACTACCGTAATATAACCAAACCTAAATGCGACAAGTAATTATTGTGATTACAGTATAATGTACACTCAGTATTGCCTTCTATGTATGTGTAAGTGCTTGAGTTTCCTAGTGTGTTTTTTTAAATGTGTAAAATATAATATACCTCTAGCCATTAATTAGAAAGAAAAGGAAATAACAAGAAGATTGACCAAGAGCACTTCGTTAATTGAACCAAATCCCCCTTTTTCTAGCAAATGTTCCACAGTCTTCACTATGGGCCTAGTCATGTAGCATAGCCAAGGAGAGGTCTGGCAGTGAGTGTAGCGGTGTTCCATTTCGGTGTGTTGTGGCCACAGGTTGTATGTAAACAATGACAAAGCCTCTCAACTTTTTTATTCTTTGTCTTGCAAAAGAAATGCCTGGGTTGCAAGGTTTTATCAGTCCCCTGGGATGCCAAGGAAAAATCCCTTTGTATATGATCAAACATTTTTTATATTGTTTACAATACTGTACTGTACTTTTTTTTACAAGGTCAGTTTGGTGCAATTCTTGCCATAATGGCTGATTTAAGTAAGGATTTTTTATTTGATGATCTTTACCAGTGTGTAACCAGTTGAAGTGCGGTATATATATATATAGAATAGATTTTATTCATTATATTTTTCATGATCAATATGAATTGTACAAATGGCTTATTTTACATTAGAAACTTGTGACATCCACAAGGGCAGGTAGCCTTATTGAAGTATATTACAGGGTAAGATATAATCAATGAATTGTATGCTATTGGTTTTCCAAAACATATGTTTCAAGGGGCCACCTAAACTGAAATTGTTTTTTAATTCTTTTCACATCTTCATCAACAGCCATAATTCACTGACTGCATCTTACCCACCTTAAACTCCAAACATTCCTGACTTTGTTACAGGAACATCTCTTCTCTCTATGATGATGTGACATATGCTCATTTCACTCGCTATGTTATAGTTTCGTCTGAGAGACGTAAAGCACGAGGCATGATAGGGAGTTTGTAGCAAGGTGATATATTTGTTACTTGAAACACTAGTGTACTATCCCTCCAAAAAAATTATTGATCCTGAGCTTGAAGGGAACTGAAATGAGTGAACAGTTCAGTGTTCTATAAAGTTGGGAGCCTCTATACTTTTTTGTTGAGGGACTGTAGAGTTGTAAGTCATAGATTTTCTGTGCATTTAGGGAGGAAGAGTGGAAATAATACATGCTTTCCATTTACTCTGTTGTTTACTGTGTTATTTATATACAGTACTGTAGTGAACTAACAAACATATACATTCAGTCATATTGCTTGTGATTTGCTATACATTTATAAACAACACAAGAAAGATTCACACCAGAGGAAAGCTTTTAATTCCACTTATATATCATGGGTGTACAGATACTATGGCTCATGACAGCACCTGTGAACTACCTTGTTGCACGATACTGAGTAAGTCGTAAGGGGTACAGCTGTCACCAGGTTCTTTCATATTGATAACTTCTGAAATGACACTTGAGTATTTATTGTGAGGTACATAACCCTCAGCTTCACTATAAACCCAACACAAAGTACCGGTAACTATTCTCAGATTATATTGTCATCGTCAGATATTAACCCTCGTGTAAATTAATTTTGTTTCATTTGCTTGGAAGAAATACAATATTAATTTTATACAGAATTGTAGTACCAGATATGCATGCTGTTCAATTATTTTTGTTCCAGTCCAATATTAGTTCTATGTTAATAAAATATCAAGTGATGACCACAAGCAAACAGCCTCCAAATATCCCTATTGCAACTTCATCAAATATGTGTCCTATTGTACTCTATAAGAGGACAGTTTGACCATTTTACAAGTACTGTACTTACACTCAAGTGCCATTTGGGGGTTTGCCTGGTTGGTGGCTAAACATTTCCCCGAGCAGATGACACATGAAGATGGGCCAGCAGACACACACACACACATCATCTCACAACTACTGTACTACACCTCATTAACTATCTATCTATCTGTATTCTCCAGGCATTTATCTGAATAGGATATTTCTAGTATGTTAGGTAGATGTTAAGTTTAGAATGGTATAGTTATATTTTTATTGTTTTCATATACAATAATTGAAACTAGTTGCTGCAGTAACCTACACATAACTTTGCATATACTGTATAGCATAGATAAATTCCCATTTTTATGTAAAACTATGGTCATTAACTTTTCATGTATAAATGGCGTTTTGGGTTAATCTTGTGATGAATATGGCAAGGAAGTAACATTAGTGAGTAAAACTGACACCACTTCATTGCTCTACAGGAATAGATTAATTAAAGATTGCATATCCAAACGTAAACCAATTTTCAAGGGCTGTAAATTAGATACCATTGAGGGTAAGAGTAGGCCACCTCCCTTCACTAACAACTTTGTATGAGTGTGTATTGTAGTGACGAGATGATGGTGTAGTGTGTCTGGTCTGGCCTGTGTGTTTTTAAAGGTAAGGTCGGCTTTTTTATCGTGATTCTGTATGACTAAGCTTGTCTGTACTAAAGTGTGGTAAAAAAATAAAATGTCTGCTATTCTCTTTCTTTCAATGGAGTTGTAATATTAAGTCAATTATTCATATCTATTTTGTATGACCTGGATGTTGGATGAAGACGAACCTCAGAATGTCGGACAAAACCACATTAGTATAAGTTGAACATTTGTCTTGTAAATTTATGGATTTTATTTTTTACCCTGACCTCATGATTGCAATGTATAATGTCTTAATGATCTCTCGGCCAATAGGAAATCATTCTTATCAATAATCTGGTCGCTACAACTGATTGTGGTTCTCATGGCCTCTGACTTGGCCACGATGAGCTACAGGGAGGTATTATTAAACATAATTTTTCAGTAAAAGGCTCTTCGTCACTCGATTCATATTATTGAGCAATGAAAAGTCTTATCTTTGAAGAAGCTTAATAATGCGACCCACTGTAATCTCAGATTCGCTTCAGCTGAACGCCCTGAACCCTCAAGGCATCATCTGGAGGTTATGAAGTTCCACAAACAGTACAGTGTATATAAATTGGAACCAGCAAACTAATAACAAGATATTTCGTGGGTATAAGCATGGTATAAAAACTCTACAGGTAGGCTCTTGCGTACGTCTGGTGATAAGCTCCGCCCACCCCCACCCCACTGCTCACCCTCGTGACGTCACTGGGTGCGTTGCGGTGGTGAAAGATTGTTGGGATGAATAACTTTTTTCCTTATTTTCTAAATAAAACACAACATTTCGTGAGGAAGTAGCTGCTGTAGTGTGTCAGAAAATGCACTATTTGAGTAATATAATTTGCACTGATGCATTTGATCTTTGTAATTAGACCCAGCTATCTAAGTTTTGTTAAACTGAAACAATGCACATAAAACATTCTCCGAAGAGTCTTGTACTCAGAAAAAAACACTCTACATCTCCTATAAGGATTGCTTTACTATCAATTCTTCAGGGGTAGGATTCTGTTCTGCTTTTTCGTAATGGTGGTAATGGATGTTGGTGGTTTGTTTGCTAGTGTGAGGGTGATGGTTGCGGTAGTATCTGGTAAATATATAAATAAAAAGCGGCCACCTGGTAAGTACAGTACTGAGAAGTAGCTATTAGCAGGTAGTTTAGGCAGTTAACTTGTTATCAAGGGACCCTGTGATGATGTCTGAAAATAATTGATGGTACGCGAGTCCTTCAAATATTGCCACGAAACGCCACCCTTATTTTTAGTTTCGTGGTGTAGTAACGATCACAGGGTCCTTATGAAGGGATATTCTAATTAGTGCAATACAGTATTCTCCCACGACAAGTTTATTATCAAGGATGCATAATATACAGTCACGAGCACTAATAAATGATTAAATATACAGCAGGGATTGAAGCTTTGAACAATCCAATCAACGAAGTAATTCCAATGGAGATCTTTTTGTTGTGCATTTATTTACTGTCTCTAGGTATTCGAAGCACACCTGAATACTTATTAGTGCTCGTGCATGACTGTACACTGCATAATCAATACATATATTACTTCTCAAATGCAGGTACAGTGCTTTATTTTGGTATATGATTTTATTCATATTCAGCAGGTGACGTTCGGCAACTTAAAGGGGAAACTAACCACATGGCTCAATTGATGATCTATAGTTTGCTTGGGTTGTGTCAGTGAACGAATAATTCTAAAAGTTTCGCACCTTACATAATGTTGTTTTCCCTACAACATGAATATTGTTGGAACTACTACAATTAAGTGGATGATTTATAGGAGTGATTTATTCCCAGACTGGACAGCGGCCACTCACAGCGCATTGAAGTTTGAGGAAATGCCGCTCAGATGCGCAGTGATGTCATTTAGCCATTCGACCTCATCCAGTTCACACCTCCCTTTCTGCACGCTGTCTTTCTTTTGGTTTTGGATAATGATAGGTGGTTGTGGTTGACTCTAGCTTTCGTCATCGTCACTTCACAACTTGGCTTGCTCTCCTGTCTTCGTTACTGTAACAGAATAAGGTAAGAGGGTGTGTGATTTGTCATGTTTCTCGACTTAGAGGTGTGACGGGGATGGTGTCATGGTGGTATGTTGAAATGGTGATGGGTTTCGATTGCTGCATGGGGGTTTGAATATATATGCATTTGAAATTTTATTTAGGTCGGGTTGTGGGAAGGAGGGGGGAGGGGATTAGTGGAAAAAAGGTTGTGATGGGGAGAAGCAGTGGTGATTAAAATGTGTGGGGTTTTTATATAATTTTTGTTGAGTTGTGGTGAGGAAATTGGGTCAGTTAATGGTGGATCTTTATATTACTTATATTAAAAGTGTCAAGGAATGCATTTCATAAGGTATACAGTTATGATATTAATATAACCACGTAAAATGAGTTTGGAGTTGGTGTGGCGTGCAAGCGGCCTTGGCGTGCAGTGTCCTTTATAAATTAGGAGACACCAAGATGTTTGTAGCAAGAGACTAGTGTAAGAAGCGTGTTTGTAAAATCGATGTTTATTGATGGAGTAAATGACGTCATTAGTATTTGACGTCATGGATGTTCTTTGATGTTATTGGTTGGAAAACTTTTTTTTTTAACCCTTACTTGACCTGACCTAACCAAACCAAACCAGGACCAAGGCAGACTAATAGGACTTAACCTGGGCAGACTACCGGGACCTAACCTGGGCAGACTACCGGGACCTAACCTAGGCAGACTACTGGTACCTGTCCAATGTTTACAATGGCAGGAAAACACTGAACTTAGGCTCTGGAGATCTGAAAATTTCTATATGCTATTATACCAAAAATAAGTGCAACCTTTTAAATTCATTACACATCAACATATTACATTGTCCCCTTGTGAAATATACACAAATTGTAAATATTTGCCACGTGGACCTTTTATGCAGATATACCGTTAGGATGTTTTTTTTTTCTTACGCATTACATAGATAAATATTTTTATTTCGTGTGCCCCGGTTAGGTCCTGGTGGTGTTGGGTAATGTAAGGGTTAGCTGCCGGTAGTTTGCCACAGTCCAGGTTAGGTTAGGTCCCGATAGTCTGATGCGGTATAGGTTAAGATGAGGCTAATTTCAAAATGACCAATTTGAATATGACCTATCTTTGAAATTCGTGGAGGAAATTCCATAGAAGAAAATAGTCTTGCAATTGTCTAAAGTCTATAAGTGCGTAATGAAGGTAGAAAAACCGTACACAATAACAATAATCATTTCAATATTTACCGAAAAGTTTCCTATAATTGTGTTAAATATGATGTATTCAGGTGGTGCTTATCTATTACAGTTGGATATTATTAACCGTGAGGTATTTCATATTGAATATCAGGTTTTGGAATGGTTCAAATATAATGTATTCAGGTGGTGATTATCTATAATATTATAGTTGGTTAAATATAACCGAGAGGAATATTATATTGAAAAACCATGTTTGGGAATTTAGTATATTTAGGTAAATAAAACACATACGGGAGTACTGTACTGTATTTGGGTGTAAATACGCACTGGATAATGACGTCATAGTTTTCAGCCAATCACAAGCAAGGAATCATTACGTCTCGCTCTCAGTATATGTTTATAATCACGCACATATTCTAAAATCTAAAGCTATGTTAAAACCCCACTATTTCCCTTAATTATTTCATGATACCACGAATGAAGGTTTTTGATAACAGCCTTCTCACTATGGTGTCCCTGCGTATATGTTGCGGCCGCACCTGTTGTAAAAAATACCTTAATTTGTGGTCATTTTGTATCGCGCAGGAGGTGTAACGAGTTTTTTTGTGTATACGTTTTCCTTTGTTCCTCTTCTCTTGTACTTTTATATAATGGTAAAAATATAGTATGATTATTGGTATTCTTTTGATTACAGATATCAATGCACACACATTTGAGGAGGCGCGCAGCCGGCGCAGTGCACAAGTGAGCACCAAAGTGTTCTCCATCCACGGAACGAGCGACATGCCAACACCAGCAAAGATGAGTATAGTACCATACTGTAACTATAGTTGCTTGTATGGAAAGGTTTTAATATAGTTTTTTTTTTTAGTACACTCTCAATCCCTAATTTCTGACCCTCCTCAAGAGGTAGGTAGTATGGACTCAGGGGTCTTTCTATCAGACGTGTCATGAGCGGCAACGTACAAACGAACAAACAGCTTTGTTTCACCATGTGGGTAGAATGTTGGTATAACTGTTGCTGTCTTTCAATAATAGTTTATCATAAATGTTTCTTATTGCTGATAATATACCCAATGTTACACCATTAATCACTTGACAGTTTTAGAAAAATATAATATTTACGTTCATACTGAAAATGATAATGTGTGACAGCATACCGTTAGGGAGGAATGCATTATAGTCAGAAAATTGGAGTTAGTGAGTAGTTAGTGAGTCCTACAAACATTGTCACGAAGCACCATTCATACTGATGGAGTCTGTTTCGTCGCTTAGTTAATAGAATCAGAAGCCTCCAGGTCCCTTTAACTGCATTCCTGAACACGGTAGTCCAACATTTCAGGATAACGAAACAGTTGATCTCATCACTCAGCTCGTGTAATGGTAATTTCTTAAATTCACTCATCCTTGTATCTAGTGTAAAATAATCATGAAATATTATTTCGTATAGTGTCTTGCATCAATAGAACAAAGTAAATTACAATTTCCTTTCATTAATTTTTCGGGTCACATTCCAGCTTCTCTGCCAACCGCATTTTATTCCTGATCCATGCTCAGTTTGTACGTTGCCGCTCATGACACGTCAGATAGAAAGACCCCTTAGTCCATACTACCTACCTCTGAGGCGGGTCAGAAATTAGGGATTGAGTGTACAGTCGGCGACAGAAGTCCTGTCGCCTCATCTGCTTCACCGAGACGCACACCTATTAATCTCGAGTCTATGAACATTGCGTACCTCGGTGAAGCACTTTTGCCGCCGACTGTACAGTAATGTTATTCATTCATTATAAAATTTGGTCAGTAATGGGGTTGAAGATTTCCCAGTGTATGATTGCAGTTTTCCATAATGTGTGTTTATTAAATGGGGTGCTATGTTGCATTCCAGACTGGCATCTACAATGGCTCCAGATATGGCGGCCACACAGCAGCCGGAGGTCGTGCATGCAGAGAAGTCCACGTTGCAGGAGGGATTAGAGTACACAGTATGAAATAACTTAAATAAAAATCATGCATCGTATATGGTCATTTTATTATTCTTAGTAAAAAGGTACTCAACCAGTGGCATGTACTACTTGAAGTTCATTAGCTCCAATCTTTCTAATGCTGGATCAAACCTCTTGACTGGTTAGTATTGGATTTTCCAAATTGTGAACTCTTGGTAAGAAGTAATTCCCAAAACTCTTCCTTACATTCCTGTCTTCAAGGTTCTATACCAAGTTTTCTTGAATGAGGACGAAAGTGAAGGTATGCTGGACCTGCAGCCAAAACACCTGTGGAGTGGGATAATTTTTAGTCTAGGAATTTCCAACAGTTATGTTGTACTATTGCGGACACGTATCTTTCCACAAAGGGTAATTAATTAACTTTTTAGTACAGCAAACGTAATGATGATAAAGACTAAGTGGCAGTGAGTCAACATATTACTAAGGTTCATACCTCTTCAAGTGTAGATAATCAAAGGGACAGGAAAACTAAAACTGTACTATCAAAGACAAAAGTCGTGTCGTTAAATTTGGTACTGGGCATGGACGTTATTGTGGTGGGGCTTTCATAATGTTTCAATAGTTATATCAAATCATCGGACAAGACAACGACACTACTTTTGTCTTTGATAATACAGTACATTGATCTAGTTTCATCACACGTCAGTTTTACATGTATGAGGACTACAATGATCCAACGTTAAGTATCCCCATTATAAAGACTAAAACATGAACCTTCACACGTTAGAAAAAAGTTGGGTCGAGTTACTTGATAAGAGGTAAAGCAGATTTGTGTTAACAGTCGAGCAAGGTCTAAAGGAGTGAATAGCCTAACTTATATAACCGGTATATTGTTCAAGGTATACAATGCTTAGGCTCTATTTAGTTATGAACAATAACTTTTTGCGAATTCTTAAGTTATTCTATACAGTATTCAAGAATTTAAATTTCCGCTCCAAGAGTAACCTATGTTTCCGCATCATGACATACCTATACTTTACATATTTTGTGATCCCAATAAAGCTTCCAGTGAATGATCATCTACACTTAACAAAAATCCACCTTTCAAACCAATAAACTTAAGAAAAAAAAAACTAACCAAGAGTGTGGATGAGACAGCAGCCGTCATCCATTGAGGCACCTTCCACGACGACAACACGCAGGAACACCAGACAAGATGGGCTGTCAAAAAATGAATCGTCAACACGTGTCTAAGAAATATACTATATGCTCATTTAACTACATGTGTCGTATGTTTTTTATGTATATTTATCAACCACAAATGATCAAAGTTTAAGTCAGTGCAGTACTTACATGGTGCAGCTGCTGTGTTGACTAATAAGTGGATCCATGCCGAGGTGGTGGTCCTAGAGTTGACACCATACAGTACAGCCGTCACAAACACTGCTTCTCCCACATCCATGCCAACCAGCCATCGACCCTTGTGCTGGTAAACATCTTGAGCCTCATCACCATCTGTTAAAATATTATCTTTTACAAACTGGCACACCATTTCACTTCAGGTATAATGTTAACCTTTACAACCTAACTCACAACTTCACTTCAGTTACGTTATCTTTCACAAACTAGCTCAACTTTCTATATTAAACTAAATCTATTAGAATAAAACGTTTATACAGCACAATATCACAGTATAATCAAACCACTATACTACACACAAACATCCACATACATTCAGCAGTAAATTGGTTATACATACAAGTGACAAGGGCCTATACCCATATATATGCCTTCCGACCTTGGCACAGGAAACTATGGTAAAACAACTACATTATAGCAAGAATCATTATACTTTCTGTATTACAAAGTTCTAAATCACCAGGGAGAAATGGAACTTCATTTACCAAATTTATTTGAAACCATTTCACTCAGAGAGCGGGGGAGTTGACTGATGGGGGGGGGGGGGAGTCACAGGTATGTGTGTGTGTGTGCTTGAACACGTGGCACCGCTTGAGGCTTCATGCAATATTGACGCCCCGCCCAAACCCTGCCTTTTAAGAGCGGTATCACTATAGTACATACATTCACTTTATTGTACATTTAAGTTACTGTATATTACGTTAATGTAAGTATTCTTTAAACTACTGTAGAGGTAATCCAGCGAATATGGCAACGAGCTTTAGTTTTATTTTACCTAAAATGTATGAAAACTGCATTTTAATTTATTTTTCATGTTTCTCATCGAATACGTATTAGTATATATTATAGTTATATATTTAAAGATTCGTATATAGTTTCATTCACTCACTGAACTTAATGTTTAGCCAATATTGAAAACGAACAAGAAAGCACTAGTTTCGGAGAAATTCTTTTATTAGTGAATTAGAAAGTTTCAGATTCCTCCGAAATATGTCACGAATCCCGCAGCTGTTCCCGTATTAGTACCACCGAGGGCCTCTGTTTTCTACTATAGTTAGGAGGAATCAGTACCCTTCCAATTTACCAACAAGAGAATCTGCCCATAAACAATAAAATGACATACACAAACTCACACTAACAACAAGAACAGAGTAATAAGGGACCAACCTGGTGTAACGAGTGTGTTGTGAAGTGGTGGTGGTGGTGGGGAAGAATGGTCACCGTCTCGCCGTCACTACAAATTCAACCACCACCACGCCAATTTCCTTCAACCTCCAGCTGTCCCCCCATTTAATTCCATTTCCTCCGTGCTTGCTGTCCCATCCATCATCTTTTCCATCGTCCTACAGTGTCTTCCAGGCCTTGCTAGTCATAAGTCTCTGAAAATATAATAAATGGAATCAGTATTAACATTTCACTCGTCCAACCAACAAACAAACCTTTATAACAAAAACAATATAATACTTCTGCATTAGAACACTATTATTTATGTCAACATTACACCTGGTATATATTTTATACCGATAATAACAAGAACTAAGAATACTTACCGAATACTAGACGTGTGTATAGAGGGGGGGGGAAGATGGAGCGAAGAGATAGGGTGTGTTACCACTACGCTGTCTGCCTCTCCAATGGAACCGGCTATGGATATCATGGCCTCTACAACTCCCCCCTCCCATAACCCCCTCCTCCACCCCCTCCTCCACCCCAACCCCCCCATAATATCCATACCCCTACCCTCCATATGCATAAGGATTCTAGTACTGGGAGAAGGATAGGCCACTCAGTGTTATTCTCGTGTCATCGCTTTGGCTGACTGGGACGGTGGCGCCTCTTGCGGACAATAGGAATCAACCCTCCCACCCTGCTTCCTTTCCTTTATCCTGCTTAATTTATAAGGACCTTTCATACTAATTATTTGACTATAGATTTTTTGTTGTTGTGTGTGTGTACAATTAGGTGTGTGTATTATGAATGTGTGTGTGTGTGTACAATAATCAGGTGTGTGTATCATGTATCTGTAGTAGTAATGATTCCTCATCGTCGGTAGGTGGCTCTGCTGTACCGCCACTCTCATAAAGTGGCCTATCCTTTACTACCATAGAATTCTTGATATGCCTCACATATTCTTCCCTCCTCCCTACCCCACCCCTCCATTTCCCACCCCTCACTCCTTCTCTCCTTCCCTCCCCTCCCCCATATGACTCCCACAACCAACCTTATCCCTACCAAGGCATTCGATCTCCACCTATCCCTCCCTCGTCCTGTCTCGAACACACACACACACACACGCACACATTGTTAAACTGCTCATTTCCTAGTTCGCAGCTGTAACTACCCGACCGTTGGACAAGAAATCTTAATAACCTTCATCTGATTATTATTATTTTTAATTGAATAACTCACGACCATTATATACAACATTTTTAACCCTTATGTAAAAAAAATGTATTGATTTCTATTTCATTTACTCAAAAGACTCGAGAAGTTAAACGATTATTAGGCTATAATTATTCACTACAGAAACAAAACATTGACAATAAGCTTCATGATTATGCCACCAAAGTAAATAAAACCAGGAAAAAAACACACACACACACATACAGGAAATAATTACGGTGTTTGCTAATCCACTGTACATTTTCCTTGGCGGCATATGACCATAGCAGTTGCGTCGCCGAAGAAAAATCAATCAATCCATCCATCAATCAATCAATAAGTTGTCACAGTCAGTGGCTTTGTCTCCAATTATTAACTTTCTATTTCCTTTCTAATAGAGTAATGTTGTTTTTTATCTTTTTCTCACTCTCCTCTCTTTTTAGTTTCATTTTTTTCTTCCTTTCTTTTTGTCCTACTATTTATTTCCTTTAGTATCTTCCCGTCTCTTTCCTTTTCCTCTCTGCCATCCTCTCACATCCCACTAGTTCCTCTTACATCCTCCTCATCCTCTCCATCCCTCTACCATCCTCTCCCCACTACATAGTTTCTCTCACATCATCCTCCCACCATTCCCTTTCCCATCCTACCACATATCTTCTACCATCCTACCAGGTCCTATCACATCCTCCCCACTTCTACCATTCCCTCTACCACATAATTATCCTCTCCCATCCCACCAGGTCCTCTCACATCCTCCCCATTTCCACCAGTTCCTCTCGCGTCCTCCCCACTTCTACCACATCCTCTCCCATCCCACCAGGTCCTCTCCCATCCTACCATATCCTCTCACATCCTCCCCACTTCTACCACATCCTCTGCCATCCCACAAGTTCCTCTCACATTCTCACCACATCCTCTCACATCCTCCCCACTTCTACCATCCCCTCTCCCATCCAACCTATACCTTTTCCCATCTCATCTTCCTCTCATTATCCCCAAGTTAGTGACACTGAGTATGATATTGGCAGGGAGGCCTTCAAGACTGTCTGTGGGACCCTCGGCTCTAAGAGACACGCTTACTTCAGACACTAATGAGACGTTTTTAGTGACGTGGCGACTTCAGGGATGTGACAGATCAACTTGGGATTTTACTCCATGTGTAGGTGTGTGTGTGTGTGTGTGTGTGTGTATCTTGGTGTGTATGTGTGTGGGTACAAATAGGTGTGTGTGTGTGTATCTTGGGGTGTGTGTACGTTGGGGTGTGTGTATGTGTGGGTACAAATAGGTGTGTGTGTGTGTGTATGTGTGTGTGTGGGTACAATTAGGTGCTTGTGTGTGTGTGTGTACAGTTAGGTTTGTGTGTGTGTGTACAAATAACTGTGTATATTATAACTGTATGTGTGTGTTTGTAGTGTGTGTGTGTGTGTGTGATGTTACAATTAGGTTATACTAAGTCACTCTTCACAGGAACTAAAGGAGACAAGCTAATGAAGACAGGCAAAGGATTATTAACATTACCAAGTTGAAATCTTAAAAAAAAAATATTAATATGTTGGAAAATTTTACTCATTAAGGAATCTGTGATGGTGGTATATGTCTGAGAACTGGAGGCTTCTGATTCCTCCTGACTATGCTATGAAACACGTACACTATTATATTATACATCTTAGATTAATAAAAATTCCATACACCTTCTATAGCAATATTATTATGGTTCTTGACTAAACATAATTAGATTCCTTTGTCAACTTATATATGGATTAATCTCCAACTAGTGATCGTCAACAATACTAATGTGAGACTTGCACTTGTTCCATTGTTTAGTGCTGAGGTGTTTGTTTCAGCCTACACACACACACACACACACACACAGTTTGATTGATATTAGGTGCCGCAACAGAGAGGTCATAATTATGGCTACACATCAACATACTATGTGCCGATGTGTAGTGTGTGTGTGTGTGTGTGTGTGTGTAGAGGTAAATGTGTAGGTAGAACATAATAGTGTGTGTGTGTGTGTGTGTGTAGAGGTAAATGTGTAGGTAGAACATAATAGTGTGTGTGTGTGTGTGTAGAGGTAAAGGTGTAGGTACAACATAATAGTGTGTGTGTGTGTGTGTAGAGGTAAAGGTGTAGGTAGAACATAATAGTGTGTGTGTGTGTGTGTGTGTAGAGGTAAAGGTGTAGGTAGAACATAATAGTGTGTGTGTGTGTGTGTAGAGGTAAAGGTGTAGGTAGTACATAACAGGTAAGAAGGGTGTCTCCAACATACATCTCTTAAATCTGGAGAAGCAGTGACAACCGAACAGAAATTTGTGCCACCCTTAAGGGAACACTATACCTTTGGGCTCCGTACACATTGGAGTGCCTTGATTCCTCCAAAGTATGCCAGGAAACAGAACCAGATGGACAAAAGTAATGGTGTTTGTTCTGTTGCTTGGAATAGTTTGGAGGAATCGGTTGTTACTCCAGATTTACAACCAACTAACACTGTGTTATAAAATTGGAGGTTCGTGTGTGAGTCCTTCAAACATTGCCACGAAACACCACCTTCATTTGGAGCTTGTTTCGTGGCATAGTTAGGAGGAATCAGAAGCCACCAGGTGTAAAGTCACAATCACCTGGTTCCTTAATCTAATATACGGCCCAGGAGGTGAGAGGGTCGACCCATTCTTTTCAATCAAGGTGTTACACTCACTCTCTCTTTTCCATCCATCTCTCTCTCTCTCTCTCTCTCTCTCTCTCTCTCTCTCTCTCTCTCTCTCTCTCTCTCACTTGGATTATTAGGCTGTCTTCCCATTGTTGTTGTTGTTGTTGTTGTTGTTGTCTGTGTCTGTCTTCTTCTGTTTTCCTCCTGTTTATTTATCATCCAACTGTTCGTCTGTGTCTCAAACTCGCTGTTGTTGTTGTTGTTGTTGTTTTCTGTCTTCCTTCTTCTCTTTATCATCCAATCGCCTGTCTCTATCTTTTTCTTCATCATCTGTACACACGCAAAAATATAATGGAAACAAATCTAGCTTCTCTATAATAAACAAACAATCATTTCAATTCCAATGCTCCAAACTGATTTCACAAGCATCATCGAAAAACACGGTGTCTCAACCGTAGAAAAGTCAACAGTAAAAAATCGTCAACAGTGGCGAAGTGGAAGGTGGATAAAAAAAAAAAAAAAGTGTCGAGAATGAGTGAGTAACCAGGATAATGTTTTGTTATGAATGAGTGAAGAAGAGGGTAGTAACCAAAATTTTGTTTTGTTTACGTTTTTTTTAGTCAAGGGTACTGAGAGATATAAGAGGGTTACAAAGGGAGGTATAATGAATGAGTGAAGAAGAGAGGGGGTATAGTGAAAGGAAAAAAACTGCATAATAATTATGATATACGACTTAGTTTACTGTGTGTGTGTGTCAATTTGTCTTTTTTTTTTGTGTGTGTATCAATTAGTCTCTTGTGTGTGTGTGTGTGTGTGTGTGTGTGTGTGTGTGTGTGTGTGTGTGTGTGTATCAATTAGTCTTTAGTGTGTGTGTGTGTGTGTGTGTGTGTATCAATTAGTCTTGTGTGTGTGTGTGTGTGTGTGAATTTTTTTTGTGTGTGTGTGTATCAATTAGTCTTTTATGATGATATAGTCCCCGTCTCTCTTGTTGTCCAGGTAATGCTCAGTGAAATAATCATTAACCTTCGCTGTTTTGGAAGGGAAAATGATCGAGTGAATGAAGTGAGAAGCAAGGAGACTGTGTTGGGCCAGGAAGGAGTTCGTGTGTGTGTGTGTGTGTGTGTGTGTGTGTGTGTGTGTGTTGTGAGTAGGAAAGGGTAGAGAAAGGGGAAATAGAAACAAAGGGCAGAGAAAGGGGAAACACAAATAAAGAGCAGAGAATGGGGAAAAAACAAATAAAGAGCAGAGAATGGGGAAACAAATAAAGGGCAGAGAAAGGGAAATTAAGGGAAAAAAAAAGAAGAAATAAATGGGAAGGAAAATAGTGTGTGTGTGTTTTGAGTGTATAGCAGAGGGCAGCGTGAGAGAGTAACAACAATATAACAGTAGCAACAACAGCAACAACAGCAACCTTCCTTCCTTCCTTCCATTAGATTAATCCACTCAGCCAGGAAAATAATAATAATCTCGAGACAAGGACCGTAAGATTCCAAGATAGAACTCACTGGACGACGACTGTTTAGACTTAGAGGAAGGGACAGTGAATGGGTGGTGTGGGGATGGAGAGGGGAGGAGGGGATAGATGAGTAGTGGATGGAGAGGGGATGGAGAGGAGGAGAGATGGGTAGTGGATGGGGAGGGTTGGTGAGGTGGATGGAAGGGGAGGGTTGATGGGGTGGTGACAGGGGAGGGAGAGGAGAGGAGGGGGTAGGGGGTTGGTGAGAGGGGATGGGAGGGTTGATGGAGTGGATGGGGAAGGGATGAATTGGTGGATGCGGAGCAGGAGATTTGGGGAGATAAGGGGAGGTGAGAGGATTATAAGGGGGGATAATGTAAGGTGGAATGAAGGAAGGCAGAGAGAGAATATTGTGAGAGGAGAAGGAGGAGAAAGAATGAGATTATGAACAGGGAGAGGAGAGGAGAGGAGAGAGGGGAAGGGAGGGGAGAGGAGAGGATGGGAGAGGAGGGGAGAGGAGAGGGGGGGAAGGAAGGGGAGGGGATGGGAGAGGAGGGGAGAGGAGGGGAGGGGAGAGGAGGGGGAAGAGGAAAATAAATAAGGGGAGGAGGGGTAGGGAAAGATGGAAGGTTCAATGAAGTGAGACTGTGTTAGAGAAATAAAAAAGTCTATATATAATAATAATATAGATGGAGTATGGAGTCAAGAAGGTATTAATAACATGTGACTGATGAGTGGTTACAATGATACAGTTTTAGAAAGAAAATATATTATCAAGAGATCAGTCAAATCCTTCGTCGTGTGTTTGTTTATCCGGAAAAAAAAAATAGATCGATCTTTTGAAGGGAAGTTTTACGAGGCGACCCAAAACAGTAATACTAAAATATATATATATAAATGTGATTATAAAGGGGAGGGAGGGAGGAAAGAAGGGAGAGTGGGAAGAGAAAGGAGAGTGGGAAGAGAAGGGAGAGTGGGAAGAGAAGGGAGGGACGTTGTCAGCACTAATAACAAGTACAGTCAGCATTGCCAGTCCTCTTTTCTTGTACCAGTTATAAGTGCTGTCAACTGTACCACTGAAGCCTGTCCTCCCTATTCCCGAACCCCCTAGACCCCCACCCCAAGCCTGTCCCCTACTCCCGCAACCCCCTTAAATGATATAAATGGTAAAAACTAAAATAAAATAAAAACCTTCTCGAGACAGAATGCTGGATGACAATGGTTCTAAAAGTTTGCAACGTAAGCAGCTTAATCCACCAAATTATAACCCAAGTGTCAAGGAAGTTGGTGTGTGATTAGACAAGGACATGTGTGTGTGGGCAAGGTGTGAGTGAAGTGTGTGTAAGTGTGTGTGTGTGTGTGTGTGAGAGAGATAGAGAAAGAGGGGGGGGGGTGAGGGAGTTGGGTAGGCTATGTGTGTGTGTGTGTGCTGTGTAAGGGAAAGGGAGTAGGGTAAGTGTGAGTGAGTGGGTGGTGTGTGTGTGTGTGTGTGTGACAGGGAAGGGTGAGTGAGGGAGAGTGGTGGTGTTTGACAGAGAAGATAGTGTGAGAGTAACATAAAAGATTGAGTGTGAAGGAGAGTGGTGAGTGTGCATGAGTAAGTGGTGAGTGTGAAGGAGAGTGGTGAGTGTGAAGGAGAGTGGTGAGTGTGTATGAGTGAGTGGTGAGTGTGCATGAGTGAGTGAGTGGTGAGTGTGACAAAGTAGAGTGAGAGTGTAAGGATGTGTATAATGAATTTCCTACCCTCCTCCTCACCCTCTTCCATCTCCTTATAATATCCTTCATTATATATAAAAAAATAATGAGATGGGAACACTATTGTAAAAATGTTGGTACCATATAATAAACACAGATACCAACAACAACACACACACACACACAGACAGACAGACAGATACACACACACACAGACAGAGACATACAGACAGACAGATAGACACACACACACACACCGACAGACAGACAAAAAAAAAATCAATCTTTTTCTTTTTTAGGTGGGGATAAACTTGCATAGATAAAACGACAATCTTAGTGTAAATGAATAAAAAAGATAACGTGTATAATTATATATTTTACCATCACGATTGACTGTACCCATTCACCAACCAACCAACCATCTATCTAATCTTCCAAATGTCAAATCAGTGTTCCCAATTTTTTTTTATATAATCCAGTAGTCTAATAACAAAATGATATTCCGACTAATCTCATATTTTCAAGTCAAACTGAAATAATATCAGGATTTTTTTTTTTTTTTTTTTTTTTAGTTTTTTTTTTTCTTTTCTAGTTCAGGTTCATTCAAAGGTTTTAGTATCAGTACAGATCGATCACCTTTAAATGAAACGAACAGTATTTTTTTTTATCCTAATATGGACTTACTTACACATCTGACTGGTTCGCATTTCTGTTCACTCGCAATCCAAAATTTGTATCGAGGTTTTGTTGTTAAAGTTTCGAATCATTTGACATACGAGTGAACCAATTACAACGCTTATACTGTTTCATATTTGTATCCAGGTCTTGTTTTGAAGTTTCGAATCATTTGACACACTATAGTCTGTTCAAAATTTGTGTTCCACTAGCCTCTATCTAGCTAGCTATTTTTATCTGTCTATATATAGCTATTTCGATCTATTTATCTATCTATCTAACTAACTAAGTAGTTTTTCAATTCACCCACAAGAAAATTTTCCCTTAATTAATAAACTCCTCAGGATTTTCAATTTTCGAACCTGTGAAGCGAATATTTCCACAATGTATATAATTATATAATATACTTCTTAGCTTGACAATTAACATAATAATAACAATATAATACACGGCTCACCACTACGTATTACGGGGGAAGTTTTGTGTTGGTAATTCTGGAGCAACTGAATCCTCCAAACTATTTCAAGCAACAGAATGCCATTATTTTTGCTCTTCTGGTCCTGTTTCCTAGCATACTTTGGAGGAATCAAGGCACTCCAATGTACCAAAAAATAAACTACCACCTTAAGAGGGATAAATCGGCGAATCCCACAACTCATGTAACCAAAATAATTAATAAGTATTTTATAAGTAATTGAGTAATAATGGGAGGAAGACATAATAATAATAATAATATAATATACACCAGAAGTTTATTTTTATTTATTTACCTTAACTTTTTCGCATATTATTATGTACAAATATTCTACTAACCTTATTGCTAGATAAATTATGTAACCTTGTATGTATTTTTGTTCTTAATTGAGGTCTGTCCACACTATCGGGCAAACATTGTTACCAAAACCCACAGGTCCAAAGTTTACACACGTTTTTGGCAACAATTGGATATGACGACCTCTTAAAGGACTCTGTGTTGTATTTATATATAGTCAGAAAATTGGAGATAAATGAGTGCTTCGAATATTGCCACGAAACACACACACACACACCTATATGGAAGGGGCGTGTTTCGTGGCACAGTCAGTAGGAATCAGAAGCCTCCAGTTTTCATAGACGATCACAGGGTCCTTGAGGGGAGATTATAATTATATCATGTTGGTGATATGAAAGGCTACTGATTCCTCCAAACTATGCCAAGAAACAGATCCCTATTAGTATCACCGAGGGCATTTATTTCCACTGGCATAGTTTGGAGGAATCAAAGGCCTTACAATTCACCAAAAAGAGAATTTCCCCTTAATTAAGGTGATAATTATTTTTTGATACATTGGAGTGCCTTGATTCCTACAAAGTATGCCAGGAAACAGGACCAGATGAGCAAAAATAATGGTGTTCTATTGCTTGGAAAAATAGTTTGGAAGATTCAGTTGCTCCAAATACACCAACACAAAAATAAAGATAGAGAGAATTAATTACACTCATTGGGTCCTTGTTTGATAATGTGGACAGACTTTTCTTTAGGGACAACAGTTATGATGTCTGGAAGCAATCATATATATCTTAAGTAGCCTTGTATGGGGATATATATACTGTATACCGTATATATATAACTTTTTTTTTTTTTTTTTGAAAGGCTGAGTTCTATGTACAGTACAGTTGAGGAAGGGAGTTTGTTTATTTCCATGGTAGTCCCTTTTTACCCTAGAACACATAATAATAACTTTAGTTGATTATAATGCTCTCTTGTCTAATCATTGTTATATTATGATTAAAGTTTACTCATCTACCAATCATACATCGTCTTTGTTACATTATGATTAATTAAAGATTCATGACAACAATTTATCTACCAATCAATCAACAACTTACCCCAGCCAATCATCTTTTTCGCTACATTATAATTAAAGTTTCCTGACAACTCATCCACCAATCATATTCTTCGTAATGTACGTTACTATCATCCATTCATGGTTCTCTTCTGATACCAGACTAAGGTGTGTGTGTGTGAGAGAGAGAGAGAGAGAGAGAGAGAGAGAGAGAGAGAGAGAGAGAGAGAGAGAGAGAGAGAGAGAGAGAGAGAGAGAGAGAGAGAGAGAGAGAGAGAGTGAGTGAGTGAGTGAGTGTGTGTGTGTGTGTGTGTGTTTTAGGGTACGAGGGCTCCAATAAGGGTTAATGATACTCCCTTCCACAAGTGTACCAACATCACCATATCAAACCACAGTTGGAATAATGAGTGGATGATAGAAGACAAGTGTTTGGCCAGACAGACCAGGTAGCATAAGAAAAAGAAAGGGACACAACTAAGAATTAAAGGAGGGACAGATGAAGATAAGAAGAATTAAAGGAGGGACAGATGAAGAGGATGAGAAGAGGAATATTCAACTCGGGTCCAAAGGGGTATCCAAACCATGAAAGTACTGCCCTCATAACAGTACTCACTCACCATTCAGGATATATATAACCCATACATACATACAGTTAGCCTATATTCTAACCCTATATAAACATACAATTACTTAATAATATATACATTATACATGTCTATATATATTCATTTATATGTCTAAAGTTGGGCTACAAATATCAAATGGTTTTACGTATATATATATTATCAGATTTTATATATATGTATATTAGTTTTTTATTTACACTGGATAATTAAGGGAATAGAATATATAATAGTACAGTGTTGGTGTATTTGGAGCAACTGATTCCTCCGTAAATTATTCCAAGCAACAACAAACAGGCATACTTTGGAGGAATCAAGGTTCTCCAATGTATGTTTCTTGGTATACTTTGGAGGAATCAAGGTTCTCCAATCTACCAAAATTGTACAACTATCCCCTTATGGGACCCTGTGATGTAGTCAGAAAATTTGGAGGTAAACGAGTCCTTCACATATTGCCACGAAACACACACACGCACGCACACACCTATATGGAAGGAGTGTGTGTTTGTTTGTTTGTTTCGTGGCATAATTAGGAGGAATCAGAAGCCTCCAAGTTTCATACACGACCACAGAGTCTTTAATTAAGGGGAGGATACAGTGTTGGTAAATCCGGAGCAAATGATTCCTCCAAACTATTCCAAGCAACAACAGGCCATCATTAGTTCTATTCCTTTGGCTCTGTTTCCTGGCATACTTTGGAGGAATCGTAGCACTCCAATGTACCAAAAGTATACTCTCCCCTTAAGTAGAGTGAACGTATGTGTGTAGCAGCGGCTTGGGTTTGTAAGAAATGATACGTAATTATAAGATAAATGTTGGCTTAAAAAAAATATATATACATATATATATACAAATAAATAAATAAATAAGTAATAATAATAATAATAATAAATTAGGATCAATTCACCATGATACACGAAGAAAGAAAAATAAATAAACGAATAAATGAAATAAAATAATAATCAAATACAAATAAAAGAAGCATTCAATAATTTATGTTGTTTATGATATGCATTTAAAATAAAAGGGGAGATTATCTTGTTAAATTGTAAGGTTTCCGATTCCTTCAAACAATATCACCAAACCATGTCCCCTATTGGTACAGCCCAGGTGAAAGATACTTGTCCCATTTGAGTAACCAGTGTCTATTATCAGGTACTTGCTTTTTATTACCATCCTCAAGACTGACTTCTGCCCCTGATGTCTCCTATTTGGTACTAAGAAACACACACACACACACACACATATACACCATCCTCAAGACTGACTTCTGCCCCTGATGTCTCCTATTTGGCACTAAGGAACACACACACACATATATACACCATCCTCGATACTGACTTCTGCCCCTGATGTCTCCTATCTGACACTAATAAGGAACTAATAATGAAATATTGGGAGAAATTGACCATCTTTCACTTGGGCTGTACCACCCATTCACGTGTCCAACTGTACAATTGTGGGAGTCTGTTTCGTGGTATAGTTTGGAGGAATCAGAGGCCTTCCAAATGACCAGGTTAAAAACAAATGATGATGTCCTGTTTGTTGCTGAGAGAGAGAGAGAGAGAGAGAGAGATAGATAGATAGAGAGAGAGAGAGAGAGAGAGAGAGAGAGGAAGGACGTGAGTGAAATATAGTTATACTGAGATAATATGAAAGTGAGAGCGAAATAAAGTTAAGTGAGATGTAAGAGGTGAAAGTGAGATGAAGTGATAATAATACTGAGATAAAGGAAGTGAATGTGAAATGAAGAAAGTGAGAGTGAAATGAGGTAAAGGAAATGAGAGTGAGATGAAAGAGAAAGTAGGCCTAAGGTGTGTGAGTAAAAGTGAGAGTGAGATAAAGGTGAAAGTAAAAAAGTGAGGGAGGGAGAGGAGGGGGGATAAGTGGAGTGAGGGAGGATAAGTGAGAGTGAGATAAAGGAGAAAGTAAGGCGAGTGAGAGTAAAAGAGTGAGTGAGGGAGGGAGAGGAGGGGGGGGGGATAAGTGGAGAGCATTACCACACCCGCTCCCTCGAGAATAACCCCCCCCCTACCCGTTCTCCCCCCCACCCAACATCCCCTCCTGCCTGCTACAACTCTCGCTTGCCCAAAATAAAAAAAAAATCACCCAATTACACATTTTTACCCTAAAATCCTAGAGTGTCGCACAGGAAAGGTCAGACTTGGGGAAGGGAGGAGAGGGAAGGTATGGGGAAGGAGAGGAAGGGTAGGGGATGGGTAGGAGAGGGTAAGGGGAAAAAGGAAAAGGGAAGGAAGGATAGGGTGGGGATGAGTAGGTAAGGGAGAGGAGAGGAAAGGGTGGAGAAGGAGGAAAAGAAAAGAATGGTAGTGGAGGGAAAGGGTGTAATGGGGAAAGAAAATAAAAGAAAGGAATGGAAGGAAAGGGAAGGGGGCAGGGGAAACAGGGAAGGAAAGGAAAAGAAAGGGGACAGGGAAAAGAGGTAAAGGGATGAAATGTAGAAGAAAATGGAAGGATAGGGTAGAGTAGCGTAGAGTAGAGTAGAGTAGAGTAGAGTAGAGTAGAGTAGAGTAGAGTAGAGTAGAGTAGAGTAGAGGAGAGGAGAGGAAAAGAGTTTGGGAAGGGAAAGGGCAGGGGAATATTATTTTCTCTCTAACTTTCTCCTATTATACAGAACAGAAACTTCTCTCGTGCCTCACTTCTGTTTCTTTATCTACCTCCTCCTCCTCCTCACACAATTCACTTTTCTCTCCCTCCTCCCTTCCTTCGTTTCGTTCATTTTTTTTATCTTCTCTTCCTCCTCACTTATACCTCTCTCTCTCTCTCTCTCTTTCTGTTTATCCCCAAGTATCCCTTTTGTATTGCTCTCTCTCTATTCCCCCCCCCCTCTCTCTCCCTGTCTGTCTCTCTTTCGTTCATCCTCACGTATCCCTTCTCTCTCTCTCTCTCTCTCTCTCTCTCTCTCTCTCTCTCTCTCTCTCTCTCTTTGCTAATTGGAATAGAGTGACAAATGATGGTAACACTGGAGGTCTCAAGTATATATATTCCCAGTGATCAGGTGAGGTGTCTGAGATATAAGTTAGTTATTGCATCCATTTATTGATCATTACTTATTATTTGCTCGTACCATTAAAATTGTTATTATTACTATTATTATTATTATTATTACTTTTTTATTGTTATTATTATTGTTATTATTACTTTTTTTATCATCATTAATAGTAATTTTTATATTTATTATTATTATTAATTTTGTATTAGGTAGGTTAGGTTAGGGTAGGTTAGGTTAAGTTAGTTTTAGATAATATATTTTGTATAAGGAAGGTAAGCTAGGTTAGGTTAGGTTAGGTTAGGTTAGATAAACATAGGTTAGGTCAACGCTAGTTACTTTTTTCAGACCCTTTGTATATCAGTAGGTGTTATTTATTATTAATACAACTAGGCTATAAAATAATAATATGTGTGTGTGTGTGTGTAGTTTTGGATTTACACTATTACCCTCCTTCCTTACTTTGGGCTGGGCTGGGGGGGCAATCTCACTCCGAGGGGAAAAAATTATATTAGGAGCGGGGGTCGCCAATTAATTAAGGGGGTGCGGGATCAGGGGGGACAGGCTTGGGGGGGTTTAGGGGGACAGTCAGTGAGTCAGGTTACTCATAGGTACCCAAAACACTCAACCGACTCTCTATTGAAGATAAAAACTGCTTAACATTTACACCTTAATTAAAAGAAGAGAGAGATTCTTTTGTGGGTGAATTGGAATGTTCTCCGATTCCTCCACACCACCACGCAGGCCACGAAACAGCAGATACTCCCTTATAGTACCATTATGAGGGCATGTGTGTTTCCTGGCATAGTTTGTAGAAATCATTAGCCCTTCCAAGATACTGTATGTCAGAAAACAATTAACCTCACAGTCCACAACTCAGTACAAATACAAGTAACCTTTTCCTCTTGTATTGTAATGTTCTTTCTTTGGTCAACATATTTTTTTCTTTTTTTCTTGGGACTCGACACAGATTGAACTTCCCAATAATAATCTCAGTTGAAGTCTCCTGTTGAAGTCTCTTTTCGTTCTAGTATTCAGGGCACGACAGCTTGGGGTTGGGGGGTTGGGGGGTTGGGGGTAGTAAGCTCAATATTATAGCCACTGGATTAGATAAGAGTTAATATATTGGGGTTATGGTACCGTAAATATTCCTAGTTACTTTTTTCGCTAGGTCTAGTAAAGAAATAAATGAGTTTGCTGCACCTCAACCATAAAGTCCTACTCGTGTTAAGTTTTTGTTTCGTTTCGACTACAAAATGGGCCGTGAATGTCAGGTGTGGTTATAGGGTGTACGAGTAGGTGTGTTGGAGCTGTGGGCCTTAACGGAGACCACCTGTACTACCACCTGTCGCAGTAGCAAAAGTCCCACTACCACCATGGCAAGAATGAGGTGGTCAGTCCAGAGTGGAAGTATATGCATGGTGACAGCCCCTCCAAAAATTAGGAGTGGGGTGAAATATCTCCTTACACCCCCTCCAAAACTTAGGAGTGGGGTGAGATGTCTGCTTACACCCCCTCCAATAATTAGGATTGGGGTGAGATGTCTCTTTATGCCCCTTCCAAAAATTAGGATTGGGGTGAGATATCTGTTAACACCCCCTCCAAAACTCAGGAATGGGGTGAGAAATCTGTTTACACCTCCCCCACCCAGATAGGAAGTAACAGCTAGACAACACCAGGGGGCCCACACCACTACAGACGAAGTGGTGAAGGAGGCGGTGCTGGTGGAGGAGTGTGGACCGCTGTAGCTGCTGGTACCGAGTGAACTGCCCCCCGCCGCCCCCCCTAAGGGACTCACTGGGCCCCCTCCTGGACCCCACACACTGTAGTCCTCCAGGGTGTAGCTGGGTGAACCGGAATCCAAATCTGTAGTGAAGAATTGAATTATTTCCCCCATTGTATGTATGTATAAAACCAGACCTATTCCCATGTACACAAATCTATATATACACGGAGTACACATCCCTACACAAACCCATACACATTCTCACACAAACCTAGACATATTCCCACTTAATTAAACCCAGACACATTCTCACACAAACCTAAACATATTCCCACTTAATTAAACCCAGACACATTTCTACACAAACCCATACAGTATACATCCCCACACAAACCCAGACATATTCCTACACATAACTTTGTCTGAAATGTAACCTGAACACACCTGATTTATACAAGTCTGCGAACACACCTGGTCTGAATGTAACGTGAATGCCCCTGACCTGAATGTAACCTGAATGCAGCCTGTACTCACCTAACCTGATCTGACCTGAATGTAACCCGAACCTGACTTGAATGTAGCCTGTACTCATCTGACCTGAATGTAACGTGAACACATCTGACCTGAATGTAACGTGAACGCCTCTGACCTGTACTCACCTGACCTGAATGTAACCTGACTGTACTCATCTGACCTGAATGTAACGTGAACGCCTTGACCTGTACTCACCTGACCTGTATTGGTTGGGTCGGTCCCAGGTCTCCAGTAACTCGTTGTCCACTCGTTGCTTCGGGGGAATCACTGACCAACCACCGAAAATAATGGAGAAAGTGAGGCAATTACGTGAGTAGTGAAGAGGTGAAGTGGTGAGGTGGGAAGTGAGGCAAGTAAGTGAGGAGTGAAGAGGTGAAGTGGTGAGGTGGGAAGTGAGACAGTGGAGTGATGAGTGAAGAGGTGAAGTGAGAAGTGAAGTGAGGAGTGAAGAGGTAAGGTGGGAAGAGATGCAAGTAAGTGAAGAGTGAAGAAGTGAGGTGAAAAGAGAGACAGTAAAGTGATGAGTGAAGAAGTGAAGTGGGAAGTGAGGAGTGAGGCAGTGAAGTGAAGAGTGAAGAGGTGAAGTGGTGTGGTAATTGAGACAGTGGAGTGAGAAGTGAAAAGGTGAAGTGGGAAGCGAGGCAATGAAGTGAGGAGTTATGGGATGAAGTGAGAATTTAAGCTGTAGTGAAGTGAACATCAATTATTATTATCAACAAATATAATGAGTTTGTACATAATTTTATAGAGCCTCTGTATAACAAACATATCTTTATTTACATCATGATTATTCTATGGTTAATTAAATTCCTTGACTTACAGTGTTAACAATATATATACGTGTCAAAATAATATAATTACACAAATCAGATTTTCTTTTATTTTGTTTTTATACCTTTTATTCCCTCTTATCACACATGCACACCCACACAAAACACACAGAATACTAACACAACAAAAAATCTCTCTCTCTTTTTTTTTTCTCTCTCTTTCTCTCTCTCTCACCTTTATTATCGTGGTTAGAAGGTGTTTGCGTCCTCTCTGACCCACGATTCACGTTGATCTCTGATGGGGGGGGGGGGACGAGATAGAATTAAGGGGGTGCGGGAATAGGGGGACATGTAGGCTTGGGAGTTTTTTAGGGGGGGTGTATGGGTTTTGAGGGGTGCGGGAGTAGGGGGACAGGCTTTCTACCCACCCTCAAGCCTGTCCCCCTATTCCCGCACCTCCCAAAGCCTGTCCCCAACTCCCGTACCCCTTAAGAATCGAGATGTTTGTGATGTTAGGTTTGTATGGGAATGAATAAATAAATGAATGAATGAATGAATGAATGAATAAATAAATAAATAAATAAATGAATGAATGAATGAATGAATGAATAAATAAATAAATAAATAAATAAATAAATGAATGAATGAATGAATGAGTGAATGAATAAGTTAAGGAAACATAATAATGGTGAAAGATGATAAATAATTGTGAACAAAAATAAAACGAGAAAATAATCATGGAAAAGGAAAAAATATATATATTACCAATGAAGGATGATGAGATATAATGGCGAAAAATGTGATATTATGGGAAATGAGAAAACTAATGATGATGGTGAAAGATAAAGAGTTATGGAATAGGATATCGTATATAAATAAATGTACAGACAGACTCACTCACTCACTGCTCTACATGTAACCAACAAAGAGAAAAAGTTCGGTGCTCCAAACGTTGTAGTTAATTGAATAGATTACTGTACACGTATACACGAACTAGAATTTTTACATCTCTCTCTATATATATATCTATATTTCTTTTAATATCAAAATAGGCCGTGTGAAAAAAGAAATAGTTTTGGGGGGCTCTGTAATGCGGTCATGAAATATTCACAGAACGTTGTCAGGTGATATTATTTATATATATATATGTTGAACTTTTATTGTGAGAGAAATCAGGGTTTTGGAGACAGGTGGTTCAGTATAGAGGCAAAGTGATGCATAGTGTATCAGAGAATGTGTTGTTGTTGGTGTTGTTGGTGGTGTTGTTGTTGTTGGTGGTGTTGTTGTTGTTGGTGGTGTTGTTGTTGTTGGTGGTGTTGTTGTTGTTGGTGTTTTTGGTGTTGTTTTTGGTGTTGGTGGTGTTGTTGTTGTTGGTGGGTCAGAGAGTGTGGAGGCGTTATTTTGTTAAACTACTTTAATAGCTTTGTAATTAATTGTGTGTGTGTGTGTGTTTGTGTGTGTACTGTATATGTGTAAATGTGTGTGTGTGTGTAAAATCGCAACCCAAAATATGTATCCAGCTCTTAATGAAGTTTGGAATAATTTAAGTGGAGAGTACATACAGTGTTGGTAAATCAGGAGCAAATGATTCCTCCAAACCATTCCGGGCAACAGGATACCATTATAGTTCTTCATCTGGGTCTGTTTCCTGGCATAGTTTGGAGGAGGAATCAAGGGTATATATAGTGAACCAATTACAATGTTTATCCTGTTTCATATTTGCTTGAGCTCACTTACTTAATATTCCATCAGGCTAGTCGAAGCAAACCTGGATACATATTTGGGATCGCGAGTGTACAGTGTATGTGTGTGTGTGTGTGTGTGTGTGTGTGTGTGTGTGTGTGTGTGTGTGTGTGTGTGTGTGTGTGTGTGTGTGTGTGTGTGTGTGTGTGTGTGCGTGTTGGGTTAAGTCAGGTGGAAGTGGATTGGAGTGGATCAAAGGATAAATAAATAACCATCCGGGATCTAACAGGAAAATGTTTTAATACTGGGATGGGATAAAAATAAATAATAACAGGTATGAAAACAATTCACGAGACTGAGAGTGGATAGGGAAGGTTGTTTTGACACCAGAAGCAACAACAACAACAACAACAATAACAGCAACAACAACAACAGCAACAGCAACAGCAGCAGTGATGTATGTATGTATGTATGTATGGAAAGAGAACTAATGAACAGCACAAAACCACCAACAGTAGTTATGTATTTATAACCATTTATTTTGCTTGCTAAATAAATGACTGACTGACTGACTGACTGACTGACTGATGTACTGATTGAATGATTAACTATAGTCTGTTCAAAACTTGTGTTCCGCTGGCCTCTTATGCTTAGATAGATAGAAATAGATAGACAGATAAGAGATAGATAGAAAGATATAGATAGAAATAAATATAGATAGAAATAGAGACAGATAGATAAAGGAAAATGGAACACAAGTTTTGAAGAGTTTTTTTTTTTTATAACTACAATATCTTCCCATATTCCTAACTAGACTCATTCACTCACCCACTCACTCATCCACTAACTCACTCACCCACTCACTCTTTCACTAAAAAAAAATTCACTCACCCACTCATCCCAAGCCTTAATTAATCAGTGTTGATGTTTGGATTCCTCTCTAAACCTGGACATCCATTCTTCATTTTTCAGACTGTATTCACTTCTCACGTCCAGAGTTAAAAGCTACTGTACTTCAATGAGTTAAAAAAATGTTGGAAGTGGAAGCAATTTATTTACTAACATACCAACACCACCACCATCACTACTACTACTACTTCTGCTACCATCATGAACATACCAACACTACTACCACCACCACTACAACAACAACACAACCCCTTATCCCACTTCCATTACCAGTATCACTAACCAACACCACAACTACCTCTACAACAACAACAACAACAACATCATCAACACAACCCCTTACCATAGAGACGAACATTGCTCTCAGTCTCCCCCAGTGAGTTCTTGGCAGCACAGACGTAGGTACCAAAGTCGCTGCGTTTGATGGCATTGAGTGAGAGTTTCATGGTGGTGGTGTAGCCTTCCTGAATCTCTTGTGTCTCCTGCCGTGATGAGTTGATGAGCAGCTGGTCCTTAAAACGCCAGAAGTGTACAGCGTTGGGGAAGGCAGCCACCTATATGTATATAATTAGGATTAGGGTTAATTAACGTGGTGGTGTTGGTGGTGGTGGTGTTGTTGTTGGTGGTGGAGGTGCTGTTGTTGTTGTTGTTGGTGGTGGTGGTGGTGGTGGTGTTGGAGGTGTTGTTGTTGGTGTTGTTGGTGGTGTTGTTGGTGGTGTTGTTGTTGTTGTTGTTGTTGGTGTTGGTGTTGGAAGGTTACTGATTGATTCCTCCCAACAGATGCCATACATGGTACTCATAGGGGTTCTGTGTCGTGGCATAGTTGTTGTTAATATTGTTGTTGTTGTTTTTGGTAAACCTGGAAGTGCAGCTGATTCTTCCATTTCATTTTAAGCAATAGGATAGATACAATTATATTTATTCTTTAGTTCTATTTCTGTTGTGTGTGTGTTTGTGTGTGTGTGCATGGGAATTATTGTATATATATGTGTGTGTGTGTGCCTGCCTGTGAACTATTGTGTGTGTGTGTGTGTGTGTCTGCATGGAAATTATATATATAGTGTATAATTATGTATACGTGTGTGTAAGTTGATATGGACCTTACGTATACACACCTTACATTCGAGGGTGACTGAGGTACCAACAGGGGCCCCAACCAGTTGTGTCGGCACCGTGATGAGGGGCTGGACTAGAAGAAGGCACACGTGGCACCAACCAGATAAAACAAAAGAGGGAGAGACAGACAGATGATGAGTTAGTTAGTTGAAGTTTGGGTTTTAGAATAATATGTCAACAGGAAAGAGAGAGAGAGAGAGAGAGAGAGAGAGAGAGAGAGAGAGAGAGAGAGAGAGAGAGAGAGAGAGAGAGAGAGAGATACAGGTGATGAGTTAGTTAGTTATAGTTTTTGGTATAGAATAAATATGTCAACACTGATGATTTATATATTATACTTGTGTTTAAATCATAACACACATGGTAAAGTTACACCATTATAAAATTATACCAGGGGTGATTGTAGTGTGTGTGTGTGTGTGTGTGTGTGTGTGTGTGTGTGTGTGTGTGTGTGTGTGTGTGTGTGTGTTATTGTGTGTGTGTGTGTATTATTGTGTGTGTGTTATTGTGTGTTATTGTGTGTGTGTGTGTGTGTTTAGATATTATGTTGGTGTTGGTTTGTAGAGGGAGGGGAGAGGGGGGGATTGAAGTGTAGTGTAGTGGGGGGGAGGGGGCAGAATTGTAGTGGTAGTGTTTGTGTGTGTGTATTTATATTATTATGATTGTGTGGGTGTGTGTGTAGAGGGAGGGGGGGAGGGGGGGATGGGATTGAAGTGTAGTGTTGTAGAAGGGGCGAGATTGAAGTGGTGTTGTGTAGTGGGGTTGGGGGGGGGGATAGAATTGTACTGTGTGTGTGTATGTGTGTATATTATTAATTTTGATTTAGTGGTGTTATGTAGGGATGTGAGGGTGGGGTTGGGGGTGCGTGGTGGGGTTGGGTGTGGGGGTGGCGGTGAGGGTGGGGGTTGTGGGGGTTGGGGGTGTGTGTGGGTGTGGGGTGTGTGGGTGTTGGAGTAGGGGGCATATTGAAGTAGTGTAGTGGTATGTATATGGAGAGATGGAGAGGAGGGGGGAGGGGGGTACACCAACACAATATATATACCCTGGGGTGGTGTGGTGAGGTGGGGGGGGGGTAAACAACAACAAATAACAACAACAACAACAACAACCCCCATCATGGCAGCAAAGAGCAGTGCTACACGCCCAACTCACCTTTATAACCGGTAGCTATATTTTAACTTTATGTGAAATGCAAATTACTCTCTCTGATGAAATGCATGAAAATTATTTAGTATGTAATTCATCAAAGCAGAATTAGCATTTTCACATTAGACTGAGAGTAGATCCCAAATTATGACTGCCATTTACCCAAATTTAAAATAAGATCCTTTGTTCCAAACAGTTCATCAACACAGAAAATTATAATATTATTCTAGTTTTTTTTTTTCAGTCGATATTGAATAAATATCAGATTACTCCTACCTGGCTTAATTTTATTGGGGCTGGTTGTTGTAGTTGTTGTTGTTGTGTGTGTGTTCGGAATAAAAACAAAATAGAACTCTTTATTCAAAGTTCTAACACACACACACACACACACACACACAGGCACTAACACACCAACCAACCCACCAAAGATTCACTGTTTTAACACACACACACACACACACAAACACAAGCACACACACACACACACATACACACACACACAAGCACACCAACACATCAACCAACCAAACCCAACCACCCACAAAAAAAAAAAAAAAAAAAAAAAAAAAAAAAATCGTGCATCATCTTCCTCGCTAAAAAAAATCTACTCACACTGAACCTGTAAAACAATTCTCTTGCTGATGGAAGGTGGCACTTTATTCCTGGCGATGCAGAAGTAGGCTCCCATATCCTTACGAGAGACTGACTTCAACACCAGCTCCTCATTGTCCACCTGGTAAACTGGAAGAGAAAACAATGATACAACTTGATTGATGATTGTGTAAAGAAGGTATAGGTGGAAATGTGATCTGATTTATGATGGTGTAAATGTGATCTGATGGTGTATAGGTATGGGTGGAAATGTGGTCTGATTGATGATGGTGTAAATGTGATCTGATGGTGTATAGGTGGAATTGGAATTGTGAACTGATGGTGTATAGAATATATAAGGAGAAAGTATGAGTGAAATATATGTATGAAAAACGATAATATAAATAAAGGAGACATAAGAATACTGTATGGGTGAAAATATGATAGGAAATATAGGAAAAAGAGAATATTAAGGTGAGAATGTGAACTTGCAGGAAAATACACGAAAGAAAAAAAAGAAAAGAAAGAAACACACACACACCTGAAAATAAGAAAGGAAATATGACTGACTGAATGATTGACAAAATTAAAATCAACAAAGCAAGTCTTGTTATTATAAAAGCTTAATGGCATATCAACAACAACAACAACAACAACAACAAAAAACAACACACACACACACATAACATTTACCTGGATTATATCACTTTACTCTTGCTGTTTATACGAGCAGTAATTCAATAACATGGTAATTAATTAGTGAAACAGTTACGAGTAATTAGTCACCGATTTAGTTGGTTAATGAAAACAGACCATTTTAAAGGGAGGCTGTGATTTTTTTTTTTTTGTAAACATTGAATTGGAGTGAGGGAGGTAGCCAGTCGATTTACCTTCACCCTGCATGTGCCATATTACACACTACTATATACTGTACTGCCTAACTCGTGGAAATTGTGATGATGACTTTTTGTTTTACTCTGATTTTTACATTTATGTGTCTCTGTCTTTCTGTCTGTCTGTCTCTGTCCACCACATAAACACACACATATACTTTCTCTCTCCACCACACACACATAGACACACACATACTCTCTCTCTCTCTCTCTCTCTCTCCACCACATAAACACACACTCTCTCTCTCTCTCTCTCTCTCTCTCTCTCCACCACATACACAGAAACACACACACACACACACTCTCTCTCTCATGGAGCTGAACCAGACTATAAGCAACGGTGAACATGTGTAGTCATCGTAATAATGGACAACTCATGTATCTATTATTATTACATACGACACTCTAGTCACGTCTCACACACCACCAAGGCTCCTTACAGACAGGCCTTGAACACACACACACACACACACACACTTAACCCACACCATTACTGACTGCCAACCCATATTGCTACTCTTCACAATACACACACCTAACCCACACCATTACTGACTGCCAACACACATTGCTACTCTTCCCAACACAAACACACACACACCTAACCCACACCACTACCCCGTATAGGAGGGTATTTGCCTGTAGTGATGTGGGCAATACTTTGTGTTTTGGCGCTCCTTCGGTCCCAGCCACTCCCTTTCAGTTTTTTCAACCGTCCCTGTTTATTTTCTATTTCCTTGTCCTGCTTGGTGTCACAACCCTATATCACCTACTCCTGGCGCTATATGACTTCGATGTTGAGGCGCCTAATATCAATGAATCAATCAAATCTTTCAATCCACACCTCTATTGACTAGCTGAACAACCCACACCACCACAACACACCAGCCAATCCATCTTACTCCCTCTCACTTCACATCAACCCATCTCACTCCCTCTCACCTCTTTTCACTTCACCAGTACCATCTCCCTCTCCCTTGTTTTCGCCTCACCACCTCCCTCTCACATCAACCCATCTCACTACCTCTCCCTTCTTTTCACCTCGCCACAAATGACCATCACTTCGTTGCTATCTCCCTGGTGAACCAATTATACCTTTCCCCATTACACACTCCACAACCCATCACTTCACCTTATCTTCTCATTACAACATTACCCATCACCTATATTATTAGTATTATTTTTAGTAGTTGTGGTGGTGGTGGTAGTAGTAGTAATAGTGGTAGTGGTGGTGGTGGTGGTGGTGGTAGTAGTAGTAGTAGTAGTTGTGTAGTTGTAGTAGTAGTTGTAGTAGTAGCAGTAGTAGTAGTAGTAGTAGTAGTAGTAGTAGTAGTAGCAGTAGTAGTAGTAGTAGTAGTAACAATAGTAGTAGTAACAATAGTAGTAGTAGTAGTAGTAGTACTGTAGTAGTAGTAACCTACACATTTATATAAGGGAATAATAGACATTTTGGTACAATACAACTCCTTGATTCCTACAAAGTGTGCCAGGAAACAGAACCAGATCAACAAGAATAATGGGTTGGTCAGTTGCTTGGAATAGTTTGGTGGAATCAGTTACTCTATTTTTACCAACACTGAACTTCGCCCCCCTCACCTTAAGGGAAGGATACAGTGTTGGTAAATCCGGAGCAAATCATTCCTCCAAACTATTCCAGGCAACAGGATACCATTATGTTTGTTGTTCATCTGGTCCTGTTTCCTGGCATACTTTGGAGGAATCAAGGCACTCCAATGTACCAAAAGTATACTCTCCCCTTAAACCCCCCACCCAGAAAACCTCACGAAGAGGCGACATCATACAGAATGCAAAACGTCATAAATTTTTCAGCGATGCGAGATTGAAGCGGAGAAAAACTGGGTGATTATGCAGTACTTGACCAACTGTGTTATTATTGAAGACTCTTAGACTACACAAGGGAATGTCATCTGTGTTGGAGGTCAGGATTATACTTCTCCCTCAGTGAAGAACAACCTGACTTGCATGACCTCACCTAACTTTACCTAACCTTACCTAATCTGACTTAACTTAATCTAGCTTAACATAATCTAATCTAATGTAACTTTACCTTAACTAAACTAACCTAACCATACCTAATCTAACCTCCTAACCTATAATAATCTAACTCAATCTAACCTATTAAAACTTGATGCGACCTAATTTAAACTAATTCCACATAAAGATATATATATAAATAAAAAATAAATCTAATATGTATAAAAAAAGATACCCCCGAAAATAATAATAAGAAAAACTGAAGCCACACACAAAAATAAAATAAAAATGATAACAAAACAAAAATATAAATACATAAATCAAAATAAAACCAAACTGGTGGTGAACACTAAGTGACTTGTGGTTTGCATGTGTCTATCAATTTACACACAATGGTTTGAGGATAACACGGTGAACTTGATTAGAATTTCTCCCGTTGATGACATTAGAGGCCAAACATTTAATTAATTCTAATGGGTGTGAAATTTGGCTATTACTCCCGACACACTACCACCCCCAGTCAGTGTGTTGTGTGTGTGTGTGTGTTGTGTTGTGTGTGTGTTGTGTGTGTGTTGTGTGTGTGTGTGTGTGTGTGTGTTGTGTGTGTCAGAGTGTGCGTGTGTGTGTGTGTGTGTGTTGTGTTGTGAGTGTGTGTTGTGTTGTGTGTGTGTGTTGTGTGTGTGTGTTGTGTGTGTGTGTGTGTGTGTGTGTGTGTGTGTGTGTGTGTGTTGTGTGTGTGTGTGTGTGTGTTTGTGTTAGGTTAAGGGGGAGAAAATTTGTGTTGTACGTAAATCTGGAGCAACTGAATCCTCCAAACTATATCAGAAAACAGATTGAAAGGATATTGACAAGGATGTGTTTTGTTTATTTGTTTCGTGGCATACTTTGGAGCAATCAGTAGCCTACAAATGATTCATGACTGGGGCAATAGATTCACCCAAACTGTGGACTGACTACAACCAACAACAACAACAACAACAATAACAACAATAAACACCATATTATTATTATTATTATTATTATTATTAGAGGAAGTTATATTTATTTGGCTGTTGATCAGTTTGAGGAATCAATTGACCTCATCATTTCGTGGATACAGTCAAACCAAACTCTCTCTCTTCTCTCTCTCTCTCTCTCTCTCTCTCTCCACACGGATATTTTGTCAGTGATGTAATGTGTTGGTCGGTCGGCAGTTCGTCATTATTATTATTATTATCTTGTTCTATACAGTCAGTCTTTCTCTTTCTGTGACACTCTGATTCTCATCTATAGAAAACAAGGTATTTCTTAGGTATGGTGTGAGGGAGAGAGAGAGAGAGAGAGAGAAGAGAGAGAGAGAAGAGAGAGAGAGAAGAGAGAGAGTGAGACAGAGACAGACAGACAGATAGACAGAGAGGGAGGTTTGGTTGAGCTCTACATGTTTCAGCTCTCCACACACACACACACACACACACACACACACACAAGCTCATTAGCAATATATGCAAACCATTACGTGTTGGACCTGTACATATTTCACCCCCGCGGCTCGCCATGAAATATATTCGCATTGTACGCCTCGATTACTGTACGTTCCCCTGACATACCAATATCATGAAATCCGCATCGTATTAACTTTATTTCTCTGTGTATAAACTCGGGACGCCCCAACATATTTCCATTTATTGCATATCCTTTTACATTAAGGGGCTTATGATGTGATGTGGTCGCTTGGGTGGAGGTCTGTACTGATTTCTGGAACCTAAGCTATCTATATCTATCACCACCAAACTAACTAACTAACTAACTAACTAACTAGGATGTTGTGATGTTGTCGCTTGGCTGGAGGTCTGTAATGATTTCTGGAACCTAAACCATCTATCTAACTAACTAACTAACTAACTAACCACCCACCCACCTAGGATGCAGTGAGGTAATGTGTTTCCTCCTCTCACAGTTTGGAGGGACACACTCGTATAATTAATGTATCAAAATAAGGAAACTTCTCCCTTTAATCAAAATAAGGAAACTTCTCAATTTAAAAACTGAGAATCACTCGTATATTAATGTATCAAAATAATGAAACTTCTCCCTTTAAAAACTGAGACGTAGCTGTAATAATAATAAAGGGGTATCAGTAACTCAGTTGTGTCCCCCTCCCCCCAAAAAAAACAAAATCACTAAAACTAACCCAACAACATTTATACCCAAAATATAATCTGCCATTAAAACACTGAGGTGGTAACAATAAGGGGGGGAGGGAGGGGGTATCAGTGACCATCAATGTACCCTCACCCCACAAAAAAAAAAGTATATAGATTCTATAAAAAAATGCTATTAAATTAATAGATTCTATTAAAAAATATCACCGAGAGAGAGAGAGAGAGAGAGAGAGAGAGAGAGAGAGAGAGAGAGAGAGAGAGAGAGAGAGAGAGAGAGAGAGAGAGAGAGAGAGAGAGAGAGAGAGAGAGTGATGGTGTCAGGGTGATGGTGAGTGATGGTGAGAAGAGAGAGTGAGAATGACAGTGAGAGAGAGAGAGAGTGAGTGATATTGAGAGAGAGCGTGAGTGATATTGAGAGAGAGAGAGAGTGAGTGATATTGAGAGAGAGAGAGAGTGATATTGAGAGAGAGAGCTATAGTGTCCCACCTTGAGCTCCCTGGCAGTAGTAATGGGTAGTGCCTCGTGTCGTGTCCAGCGTATGGTTGGTTTAGGTACCCCAGTGGCCCGACACACCAACCTCACATCATGACTCTCCTGTACAGACACGTGGGAAGGACTGCTCTCCTCGTCCAGAAACTGTGGTGGTACTGGGGACGAAAAGAGAAAGATGTGGGGTGAATATATTGTGATGGGAAGAGGAGCAGAAGAGGAGAAAGAGGTGAGGAGGAGGAGGAGGAGGAGGAGGAGGAGGAGGAGGAGGAGGAGGAGGAGGAGGAGGAGGAGAAATAAAGGTTGAAAAGGAGAAGGAGGAAGGAAGAAGAGAGAAAAGATAAGAAAGAACTGAGGAAAGGAGAAGAAGTAGGAAGTTAAGATATGAAATGAAAAGAGAAAAAAGGAGGTAAAAAACAAAACAAAAAAACAGACATTCCCTCACTCACTACGACCTGTATAACCAATGTCAACTCAGAAATCAATGACCTGTCTGTATCTCTCTCTATGTATCTATCTTTTATCACTCACCTACGACTTGTATGTATCCGACCTGGTTTATGACGGGTTCCATGTTGACCTGACACACATAGTAACCCGTGTCTTCCGGCTGGACGTCCCGTATGTGTAGGGTCCAGGTGCTAGGGTCGTCTCGGGTCACACGGAACCTTGGGATGAGGGTAATTGTGGTCTCATCTATCGTCAACAACATGACTCGGTTCAGATGCCTCCACGTCACCTGTTGTGAGAGAGAGAGAAAGGGATTGATAGATTGATTGATACATTGATAGATTGATTGATTGATAGACAGTTAAAGATTCAGATGCATCCATGTCACCTGTTATGGAGATAGAGATAGAGATAGAGTGAGAGAGAGAGAGAGAGAGAGAGAGAGAGAGAGAGAGAGAGAGAGAGAGAGAGAGAGAGAGAGAGAGAGAGATTGATTTATAGATACATAGATGCTAGATTGATTGATTGATTGATGGATAGATAGATAGGTTTATTGACAGATAGCTATATAGAAATATACATAGATAGATACACAGATAGCTAGATTGATTAATAGATAGATAAACTTATAGCTAGAAAGATACAGATAGATAGATTGATAGATAGATAATCCTCCCGTTTGTGCACCCACTTCACCTGTTATGGATAGATAGATAGATTAATAGACAGATAGACAAATAAATAAAGATATATAGATAAATAATTAGAAAGGTGACTATCCCTCAGTTTTCTTATTATATTTCCATGTCACCTGTTAGAAATGGTTAGATAGATACATACATACATAGACAGACAGATAGAAATAGATAGATACACAGATAGACAAATGAGTAGTACAGCCCCTACCATCCATAATAATTCTTAAGGGGGTATGGGAATTAGGGGACAGGCTTGGGGGGTTTTGGGGATGCGGGAGTAGGGGGACAGGCTTGGGGTGGGGTGGGGTGGTAAAAAGCCTGTCCCATATTCCCGCACCCACCCATAACCCCCAAGCCTGTCTCCTTACTCCCAAACCCCCGCCAAGCCTGTCCCCTACTCCCTCCCACACCCCCTTAATTAAGGACCCTGTGATTGTGTACGAGACTTGGTGGCTTCTGATTCCTCCTCACTATGCCACGAAACAAGATAACTCATTCCATATACTGTAGGTGGTGTTTCGTGGCAATATTTGTAGGACTCACTGACCTCCAATTTTTTTTTTTTTTTCTCTCTCTACTGACTCACACCTCAGCCTCTATTTCATATCTATCACATGTTAAATCTAATCTTTTCTTGTCGCATTTTTTTTTTTTTTTGGTCGACTCAACTTATTCGCACTTTATGAAAGTGATAGGTATAAAATATAAACTATCTTATGTGTAAACCTCCTCTCTCTCTCTCTCTCTCTCAAAACCTCCTTTATCTCTCACCCCCCTCCCCCTCTCTCTCTCTCTCTCTCTCTCTCTCTCTCAAAACCTCCTTTATCTCTCACCCCCCCTCCCTCTCTCTCTCTCTCTCTCACTTGATTCTGAATGAAACATAGTCAGTCTCTGAGGTAGTGATGGTATCATGTTGAGGTTACCTTGGCGACGTCCACAAACAACCACCACCACCACCACTCTTCTTCTCACACTTATTAATAAAACCACTTGAACACTAACACTCACTCGTCTTCCACAAGCACCCACAGTGATCTCCAATGAGTGAGACTGCCAGACACAATACCCCTGCAGTGAAAATATCGCTATATATACAAATAGAAAACGACGTGAATAATTGAACCTTAATAATTTGATGACAGATGTTTGAGTATGATATGCAAACATTAATAAGAATTAAGTTTAACTATCTTAGTAATGCTGTTTCTATAGAGTACACACGAATGTTATAATATATATCTTCTAGGTGTACTTTGAAATCTTCCTCACTAAATAAACAACAACAACAACAATAATAATAATGAAACTAAAAGAGAATAATTATGTTCCTTCTGTTTATATTCCACATCAAAACAGTGGGAATTTTTGTTTGTATGTACTGTGTGTGTGTGTGTGTGTACGCGTGTGCTGAGTGGTACAAAAGTGTTGGCATTTAATTACCAGGGGGACAACTTTATCAGCGTCCAGTACCCCATGTATTTGGCTCAGGAAATTGGCAGTAATATATTCCAGCCGTTGAAATAGTGTGTGTTGCAACATTACGATACAGATGCATGTGCAACAACTAACCACCATCACCACCACGTTAAATGTATATATGCATAGTTAGTTGTTGTCTCCGTTTCAGAGTCATCTATCTACAGTGGGTGTTGTAAATCTTTTCCCCGACCCCATGCACGACTTTATGTTGTTGTTGTTGTAGTTCCCCGGACTGTCTGGCCGAGCAGTCCCGAGTCTGGTTGACCGAAGCCGCGCAGATGCTCGGACCCCCAAATGGGAGTCAGGGTGATAGTGAGATCTGTTTCTTCGAAGGCAACAGACGAGGGGACTGCTGGTTCATGGGTATGTACAGTTGGGGAACAAAGTATCTGGACACCGTTGACGACTTCTGGTAACAATGTCAGTGATAAACACGTTAGGAATAGATAACATTTATTCATTACTACATAATGATGACTGATATTGGGTGACGTCGACCAACCACAGACAGTGAAATAAAAGTTATCCTTCAATTCATAAATACGTTCTCTCATTGATGTGTTTACTTTTGGGGATGTTGCCAGAAGCCGCCAACAGTGTTCAGATACATTATTCCCCAACTGTACCCCCGAGCCAACATTCCCACTGCCTGTAGTCTTCCTTTGTTGTGCCACACAATCGGGCGATCTCGTCAGCTACCCAGAAGGAATGCGAAATAGTAAAATAGACAAGACAGAACAGGCCAGGGTGTGGTAGAGGATGTCAAATTCCTCATTTCTGGATAGATCCAGCCCTCACCAGTGGGAAGGGGTGATGGAGAGGTGGGACAGCAAATACGAAGGAAAGAAAAGGAACGGAGGGATACTTGAAGAACTGAAAAGGATTGGCTGGGGGCGAAGGGACGCCATAACCCTTAAAGTACTGCCCACGTCACCACAGGCAATACTTCCCTTACGGGGAGGACTTTATGTTGGTATCCATGCATGGAGATAATGTTAATACACTACCACATATCAATATTTAAAGCTACTACACCCCCCAAAAAAACCTAACAACATCACACATCACAGCTTTTAATTACAACATCATCATAACACCACCACATACCACACCACACACACACACCACCACCACAAAACCATGACAAAAAACTACACACACACCACCATCACCCTCACATCACAACTTAAACACACCACCACAAAACCATGACAAAAACAAACTCACCACAAATACAAACCACCACAAAACCATGACAAAAACAAACCAAACAAATCACAAAACCACAGCAACACAACAAAACCATTACAAAAACAAAATACCACAAAACCAGAGCAGCACAAAACCCTGACACACCACACCAGCACCCATTGCAAGCCGTACAAAGCTGGGCCAAACAAACGTCTAGAATTTCCCCCTCTCACCACCCCTTCCTGCCAGACTCCAGCAACCCAGTCAGTCAGTCAGTCAGTCAGTCAGTCAGTCAGTCAGTCAGTCAGTCAGTTAGTTAGTTAGTTAGTTAGTTAGTTAGTTAGTTAGTCAGTCAGTCACTTAGTTAGTTAGTAATTTAGTTAGTAATTTAGTTAGTAATTTAGTCAGTCAGTCAGTCAGTCAGTCACCCAGCCGGTCAGTCAGTCAGTCAGTCAGCCAGCCAAGGATACACACACAACAATGGTCTACCCCTGAGGCTCACCTTGCAACCTCACACTTCACCTCTCCTCACCTGACTGACTGAACCTGGCCTAACCTGACCTCACCTGTCTTAATATCACCCATTTTAATCTAACCTAAAATCTAACCTAAGCTATCCTAACCAATCTTGACCTGAATAACCTGAATGACCAAAGTACTGTACATATTATTCCTAGTAAATAAATTGGAGGTAAATGAGTCCTTCAAATATTGCCACGAAACATATACATACACACACCTATATGGAAGGAGCTTGTATCGTGCATGGTCAGGAGGAATCAGAAGCCACCAACCAGGTTTTTCAGGATCACAGGGTCCCTTAATAAACTTATAATTATTCCTATCATTAATTATTCGCGAGTTATTATCAACAGATGGACATTTTTGGAAACAGAGGATGAAAAATCTCATGAATACTAATGTTACAACGAGTGAAAAAAAATATATAGTAATAATAATAATAATAATAATAACAATAATAATAATAATAATAATAATAATAATAATAACAATAATACAAGAACAACAGCAATAATAATAATAATAATAACAATAATAACAATAATAATAATAATAACAATAATAATGACAATACAAGAACAACAGCAATAATAATAATAATAATAATAACATCAACAACAAACTTAATAATTACGTTGTTTTATGTATTGTAAATGTGAGTCAGGGTTGTTGTTGTTACCAGACAAATAATAATAATAATAACAATCAACAAACACACAAAATTCTACATAAAACCAAAGGCTTGATAGGGTACAGCTAGGCAATTAATCTAATATATATGATAATTGCTATGTATATTTTTTATAGTTCCTTTTGTCCTGTGCATT
>JAWZYT010002614.1:5000-10000 GCA_034508575.1 Petrolisthes manimaculis
GAGTACCAGACCAGAGAGAGAGAGAGAGAATAACAGAACATCAACACTTACTGGTATCAACACTCCTCCTGACAGTGGAAACCCCGAGCGAGTTTGTGCCTCTTGAGTGTCAGTCAGTAAGAATTATTATACCCTCTTCTTCTCTATTGAGGGTCGATATTTGGTCGGCTTCTAAACGTTTACCTTTGGCCTCGGATTCAGTGGTCTGTTTAGGGGAAGGTTAGGTTGGGTTATGTTAGGTTAGATTATGTTAGGTTTGTTAAAGTTAGTTTGGGTTAAGTTAAGTCTGGTTAGGTTATGTTGGGTTATGTTGTTAGGTTAGGTTAGGTTGTGTTGTGCTATGTTAGGTTATGTTTGTTAAAGTTAGTTTGCGTCTGGTTAGGTTAGGTTGGGTTATGTTATGTTATGTTCTGTTAGGTTAGGTGAGTTTAGGTTAGGTTAGGTTAGGTTAGGTCAAGTCAGGATCAGATTACATAACTTTGGTCAGGATAAGAGGGATTCAACTAACGTCCAATTGTCCTGCAACACCTGCAGGGTTCTAGGAGTGTTGGAGAGTAACTGAACAAAGTTCGAAAAAGTGAGTCTTCTAAACCTCTCTCAACGTTGAAAATGGTTTGGAAAATTCACTTGTTCGAACTCTGTTCAGTTGCTCACCAACACTCCTTGTACCCTGGTCAAGCACTATCAGCCATGGCTATACTTGGGTTGGAATGTGTGTGTGTGTGTGTGTGTGTGTGTGTGAGGCCTCGTGATGATTTGGGTGTCCTGTCGTCCAGAAATATCCTGCTTCAGATCTTGGGTTTCGACTCATGCAGGTGGGACTTGAGATTGTGGATTGGATTGTGAGTATATACATAAGACTCACTCCAACTGACTCACTTCAAATGACTCACTTCAAATGACTCACTTCAAATGACTCACTTCAAATGACTCACTTCAAATGACTCACTTCAAATGACTCACTTCAAATGACTCACTTCAAATGACTCACTTCAAATGACTCACTCTATAGAGCTCACGTGATGCATAACCTTAATTAATTAAATCGTGACTCAGTATAATTATGTTAGACGAATCAATTGGTTAGTTAGATCAGGAAGGGATAGGATGATAATTATAATATAGCTATGACTATTATGTGTGTTATTCTACGACAAAATAAAATATGCTATATATACAATCTTATATAATTATACAAGAATATTCTACCCTATGCTCTGATATGCTAATAATGTTACGTTATGATAAGGAGAAATACATATATAAATAAAAAAATAATAAAACCTTTGCAATACTAACAGATAATACTAATAATGATGATGATTGTGATGTAAAGAAGAGGTAGGTAGTTGGTAGGTAGTAGGTAGGTAGGTAGGTCTCTGGGTTGAAGTTGAGTGAGTGAGTGAGTGAGTAGAGGGAGTGGTGGTGGTGGTGTGGTCGGAACAGAGGTGTGAGAGAGACTGCAGATGCACCTTTCCATCCATCCAGTGTGTTTCGTTCATCCCTCCATCACAAACACACACACACACATACTGATCTCGCTGACTCACACTGGTTGATAAGCGACGCACAGTCTCTCTCTCTCTCTCTCTCTCTCTCTCTCTCTCTCTCTCTCTCTCTCTCTCTCTCTCTCTCTCATATAAGAATGAGCTTGGTTAGAAACGATAGAGAGGAGGGAAAGCAAACACCACACACACACACACACACACACATACACACACACACACACACACACACTGACACTTACACACACACACATACACACATACACACACCTATACAGTGACACCTACACACTCCCACACACACACACACACACACATCAACCATATATTACCTCTGCTCTCTCTCTCTCTCTCTCTCTCTCTCTCTCTCTCTCTCTCTCTCCAACTAACACTTGGGTAATTTCTCCCACGTCTCATTCCACCCACTTCATCTAGTTAATTATTGCACGAAAATAATAATAATAATAATAATAATAATAATAATAATAATAATAATAATAATAATAATAATAATAATAATAATAATAATAATAATAATAATAATAATAATAATAATAATAATAATAATAATAATAATAATAATAATTATTATTATTATTATTATTATTATTATTATTATAATATCCTCCTCTTTCTCCTCCTCCTCTTTCCAATCCTATTCCACCCTTTTTTCCTCCTCCTCCTCCTGTATTTTTTCTCTTCCTCCTCTTCTTCCTTTTTCTCCTCCTCTTTCTCCTCCTCCTCTTTCTTCTCCTCCTCCTCTTTCTCTTCTTCTCCTCTTCTCCTCCTCCTCCTCTTTCTCTTCTTCTCCTCTTTCTCCTCCTCGTCATACAAATAATAATAATAATAATGTTCTTTATCTTGACAACTGATAAGGACAAACAATTACACCATCCCTCGATAAGACTGTAGACAAGGTTACACTCAGTACACCCACTCACACCTACCACACACACACACACACTCTCTCTCACACTCACTAACACACACACTCACTCACACACACACACACACACTCTCTCTCACACACACACACACTCACTCTCTCTCACATACACACTCACTAACACATTCTCACTCACTCACACACACACACTCACACTAACACACTAACACACACACTCACTCACACACACACACACACACTCTCTCTCACACACACACACACTCACTCTCTCTCACATACACACTCACTAACACATTCTCACTCACTCACATACACACTCACTAACACACACACACTCTCTCTCACACACACTAACACACACTCACTCTCTCTCACACACACTAACACACACTCACTCTCTCTCTCACATACACACTCACTAACACACACACACTCACTCACACACACACTCACTCTCACACACACTAACACACACACTCACTAACACACACTCACTCACTCACACCTACCACACACACACACACACACTCTCTCTCACACTCACACACACACACACACACTCTCTCTCACACACACACACACTCACTCTCTCTCACTCACATACACACTCACTAACACACACACACTCTCTCTCACACACACTAACACACACTCACTCTCACACACTAACACACACACACACACTAACACACACACTAACACACACACTCACTCACACACACACTATCACACACTCAATCTCACTCACTCACACACACTAACATACACACACACTCACTCACTCACACTCACTAACACACACACACACACACACACACAGTTGGCTCCACTTCCGCGTTTACCACTTTGCTTTGCCAATGTCGATTAATTAAGGGGGGAAGTAGCCTACAGTGTTGGTAAATCTGGAGCAACTGATTCCTCCAAACTATTTCAAGAAACAACAGAATGCCATTTTTTTTGTTGATCTGGTCCTGTTTCCTGGCATACTTTGGAACAATCATAACACTCCAATGTAACAAAAGTGAATTACCTCCCTGAAGAGTGATGGAGTATTATTATTATTATTTTTGGAAGGGAGAGAGTCATTATTACAGTAGAAGCACTTGAAGTTATTGAGTATTATTATTATTGGGAAGGGAGAGAGTCATTATTACAGTAGAAGCACTTGAAGTTATTGAGTATTATTATTATAATACGGAAGGGAGAGAGTCATTATTACAGTAGAAGCACTTGAAGTTATTGAGTATTATTATTATAATACGGAAGGGAGAGAGTCATTATTACAGTATAAGAACCTGAAGTTATTGAGTATTTCGTCTGCTATATGTAAACAGAACATTCATTCATCTGTATAAATGTTACATTCCGAGGGATTTGCTATAAATTGCATAATGGATACAAAATTTATAATGTAGCAATGCTATATACACACACACACACACACACACACATTCAGTCATTAATTGATTCACTCACTCACACACACATTCAATTATTAACACACACACACACACACACACATGTTCAGGAATCAATTTATTATTATCTTTAATGTTTATACATGTATCCATCATTCATCCTCATTTTATTATCATTTTAAATGTAATATGTATATTTTCAGCCTATCAGCTGCCACAAATCAATAAACCGCATATTATTATTATTATTATTTATTACACACACACACGCACACTCACTCTCACTCACACACACACACACTCACTCACTCACTCTCTCACTCACTCATTCACTCACTCACACACATACACACTCACTCACTCACTACCCAGACGAGATCCTATTTCTCCCTTCCAGTTAACCTTGAGTAGTGAGTGAAGAAGGAAGGAAGGATCAGTCAGTCAGTCAGTTTGTTGTGTAGGATCTGTTTACTGAAGGATTTAACTACCGTAGGACCTATCTACTCTAAGGTACTACTACTACTACTACTACTACTACTACTACTACTACTACTACTACTACTACTACACCATCAAACCAAAAGGGAACCACTGTACTAGAATGAGTCCCCTTATACCAGGAGGTCCTTAACGGGGTTGTGGTAGGCTGGTTGGTTGGACAGGCAGGGTGGCAGGGTGGGTATGACTGGCAGGGTGGCAGGGGGAGTAGGTGGGTAGGTGTGACAGAGTATAGGCAGCTAGGGTATGGGTCGTGGGCACAAGACAAGGCCTATTTATTTATTAGAAGTGACCATAAATTCCACTGACACACACACACACACACACACCATCTTAGGCTTAGGAGGAAGGGGGGACAGAATATAATTATTTTTGGGTACATTAGAACACTTTGGTTCCTCCACAGTGATAGTGTGCATGTAAGGAAACAGAACCAGAATAACTAAAGAAATGGTTGGTGGTCTGTTGTGTGTATGGACTAGAATGGAGGAATCAAGTTACTCCAGATACAGTATACCAGCACTGTACTTCTTCCCTCTTAAGAGTATCGATATAATTATACCCAAGACTAAAACTACCTACTTTATATGTATGTATGTACTGTAATTCACTCCACGTAATCCATTTTAATTGCTGGTTGGAGTGGGATGATAATAACAGCCTTCTGACATG